>OX578141.1:41505813-41780813 GCA_951213105.1 Amaurobius ferox | reverse complement strand
GCCCGCAAGCCACTTCCGTCGCCCTTTTGCAGCATGTGCAGGACACTCTTGATGCTCCAATATCGACGAGGACCATCTTCCACCGATTGGTCGCCGGAGACCTGCACTCATGCGCCCATGAGAAGATTGCCATTGACCCAACATCACAGACGCATCTGAATGCAATGCTGTCGGGATAGAACCACGCGGACGACGGAATGGCACAGAGCCGTGTTCTCAGAAGAGTCACGCTTCTGTTTTAGCAATGACAGTCACCGCGTACGTGTCTGGCTCCGAAGTAGTTACAGGTCGGCTCCGGCTGCATCTGTGGAACGCCACACCGCGGCATCATGGTTTGGGGCGCCATCGTCTATGATAGCAGATCACCTCTGGTCTGTATTGAGGGCACTATGACCGTCCAACGATACGTGGATGAAGAGCTGCGGTGGGTGACACTCCCCTTCCTTCAGGGATTTTCCAATGCCATTTACCAGCAGGATAACGCCCGACCACAGACGGCACGCATCAGCCAACATGCCCTGCAAGGTACCCAGGTGCTTCCCTGGCCACCAGTCTCCCCTGATATCTGACCAATCGAACACGTCTGGAACGTGATTGCACGTCTCTTGCGTGTGTTGCCACTGCCGCGTTTAAAAGACGAACTCTGGCAAATGGTTGACAAGGAATGGTCAGCCATCCATCAGGACACCATCCGCACGCTCATTGACTCTGTACCTAGACGTGTTGCTGCTTATATCACCGCCCGCGATGGTCCTACAACTTACTGATCAGACTGTGTTACCGCTCAGTGTATGGGTGTATGTTGTTGCAGTAAAAATCACTGTTCGTTACTGTTTCTCTCTGTTTACCGATTTTCATTACTTTCGGCCCACTCCTTCTTGGTAACTCATTTTCATTCTCACGTAGTGTATATAGGTATATATTTTGATTATTCAATATATATTTGGATAAATATATTTTGATAAATATATTTTGATTATTCAATATATATAGTTTGATATTCAATTGCATATACATATTTTGATTATTCAATAGTGGTTGATACTACTGACCTGTCAGTATGTTGCTGTAATTGGAGCATGGTTTTGAATTTAAATTTAAATTGTGTTTTAATAAAAGAACGAATGAGGTTTGGCGGGTATTTATTTTTGATGGTGATGTTTATTAATTTAGTAATATGTTCTTTGTAGTAACATGTTGTACTTAACTTTTATATTCTTAATAACTGATTATTAATAATATTTTTAAATATTGATTTTGGATGATTGGATGAATAATGTTGAAGTTTGTTTACTTTCAAATTATATGATTCAGTTTTGTCATATATTTTAATTTTTAATGTGTCTTCATTTTGAATTATTTAAACTAACGTCTAGGTAATTGATCCAGCGTGATGAATAAACATTTTCAATTAGTTTTAGATTAGGGGGATAAAATTTAAAGTTTAACATTGTGGCAGCATTAGTAATTTTAATAATAATTAGATCATCAATGAATCTGTACATGATATGACTGTTGAAATGGTACTAAATTTCATAAAAATGCAGATAAAGGTTGGACAGAATTGTGGATGAGATTCTTTAGTGTGGAATTTCCTTATTTAATTTGTATATGCAATTACCCTGAGAGCTATACTGGTTGAACAGAATGAATTTTAACAATATTTTGAATTTTGGAATAGAGATGTTTTTTGAATGAGTAAATTGTTCATATAAATTTAGTATGACTTTATATAAATCATGAATGTCAATGTTATTAAAGAGGTCTTTGAAATCAAAAGTATTTATATCATGGATGTAAGATTGTTGTTTTAAGTTATATATATAGTAGGTGCGTGTGTGTATATATATTTTTTGATGCGCGTAACTTGTTCAGATGTATTAGTACTACTGTTTTGTTCAACTTCTTAAAAACGTATGATAAATCTACTATTTTTTTTTTAAAGATAAGTGGCAATGTTTTGGGATATTTGTATTATTTCATTTGTAAAAACTCATTAAACCACGATAAATGCATCCAGTTAGTTTTTAATGTAAATAAATTCCACCAGATGTCAGCAGCACAGAAATCTTTAAAGTCATTTTATGAAGGTCTATATGGAGACTATTACATTTTGAAGACATGCAACCATGAATCCAACATTTAAATTACGATAATTTAGTTTTGATTTCTCATTATACTATAAACTTTATTTTATATTTAATGCACTTTTTTTGGAGAGCGTGGGGAGTGATACCGGATATTATCTGCAGTGGAGACATTATAAATCTTCACCACTACCACCCAATAATAACTCTCCCGTCATAAATCTTTAACTGTAATTTCTTTGGGCAGTATAATGAAATACCATTTTTTCATATTCTATATGGGATAATTTGAATACTTCCTAAAACTTTCGATGCAATTTGTGAATTTTAAATTCGCTTAAAAAATGTTTGAAAAATTAGGTCCCATAGGTTTCAATGTATTTCATTTTTTCAACCCGGATTCAGTCCAAAACTCATTGGGTGTTATTATTCATTTATATTCCCATAGATCCCACAGACCGTCTGAACAGCATACTAAAATTTCATTTTGATAAAGTAATTTTTGATACAGTCATCGCGCGAACGGACATACGGACAGACAGACAGAATGGGCAAAGTCATAAACACGTTTTAACTATGTTGTAAAGTGTTAATAATATAACAAAAAGTGGTTGTCGCCTTCAATTTTTGGAAAACATCAAATTGCTGAGAAAGAACACAATTTCATTTTATTTAAATGAAGTTTAAGAAAAATTGTCTGATGTAGCTTATTTTGATAATAGGATAAATTTTATGCTTTCTATTACTATGTTGTCACCACTTCGGCTAAGAAATTCGATAATTAAATGCGATTATACTAAATAAGATGGGCAATAAGCATATCCATTTTTTTAAAAAACCTGGTGTGGGTGGCCGATGACTTTGCTGAGTCCACTTCGAAGATAAGAGCTTGCAATTTCGTCTCAGTAGCTCAGCGGTAGAGAGTCAGCTGGCTAGTTCGGAGATTCAGGGTTTGATCCCCGGTTGGGGCAGAAATATTTTTTACAATGGCGCCGGAACAAATCAACCCTGTAGGTTTGTGCAAAAGATGTCGGAGGTCTGAAAGGGACCCTAGTACAAATAGTACGGATTCTGTGGACTCTGGAAGATGGAGCGCCGATTTCAAAATTGAGAGGATAACGACCACGCAGGATTCTAACCTGGGTAACAATTGTAGTAGCAGGAGGCTAACCTGAGGTAAAAGTACCAGGAAGTGGGTAGTCAGATTGTCAGTTGCCCGCCAATCTGACATTAGAAGGTGGAGAATGCAGAGTCCACTTCGAAGACAAGAGCTTGAAATTTCGTCCCAATAGCTCAACGGTAGAGCGTCGACTGACTAAATTCATGGCTAGATTCCAGGGTTGGGGCAGCAAATTTCTTTACAATTTTCTCTACATAATGTAATGTATTACTTCTGTCAGTACGAAATAATAATGTACAAGATCGAAACATAATGTATATAACGTTGAAAAGCACATTAACCTCTGGTATTGCCATGGATGGCAATGTTTTGAACTACCAATTTAGCTTAGCTTACTTGCAAATATAATTTGACAATTGACAATATTGCTATCATTTGCTAGGCAATATAGTCCATTATACTATTAAAAAAATCTGATGTGGGCAACACATGACTTTCCTTATATAATGTAATGAATTTACTACTTTTACAGTAAAAAAATAGGATTTTCTTGTAGTAGATACTAATATGATACTAATATTCTTTCCAAGATATTGAATTTTCGACAATTAGTCGTCATTTTCATCGATTTAGCGTCATTTTTATCCATTTGGCGAGATTTTCGTTAATTTGGCAACATTTCAAAAAAGTCGCCAAGTTGGCGACATTCCGCCAAATTCGTCGCCAAAATCTCGCCAAGCGTTATGCACTAAGAAATAAGTTTTTCTTAAAGCAGATAAATGACTATTGGCGTTCAAATACAAAAGTATTATTCAAAGTATCTTTTTTCAAGAATGGAACGAGCTAGATCCACGAGAAGGATGTCACTCAATTTATCGCATGGTATTACATATGAAAAGTAAACATGTTTCTCAATAGGAAATATTTTTCTTTTTATTTTATATGACTTTTTGATAATTTTTTTAAAAAATGTACAATATCTCGAGAACGGTTCACGTTAGCGTTCTAAAATTCATGTCAATCGTTTTCTAATGAAAAATTACATAAGAAATGTCTATTTGCGTAACTTTATTAGTGGTTTTAATTTTTTGACGATTTTTTCAAAATTTCATTCGAAAATTTAGGTGGGTTCTGAACATTCGATTGCGTATAAAAACAATAGGCTTCCAGTGTTTACGGATTGTGATTTTTGTACCAAATTTGGTTCGAATCGGTCTATTCGTTCGTCAGTTATCGTCTCCACAGACTCACTGACACACACACATACACACATACTTTCACACACACACACACACACACACACACACAGACATCACTTCAAAAATGTTTGATTCGTGATCAGGGATGCTTGAAACGTGCTCTCCGTCGAAAACTCGAATTCGAATTTTCGACCCCGTCACAATACTTTCCTTATACATTATGTATATAAGGAAAGTAATACGCTAATTATTAATTCATCCATTTGGCGTCATATTTAAAACTTACCATTCTATTCGTTAACTTGGCTACATTTTCCCTAATTTGACACCAAGTTTAAAAGTCCCCAAGTTGGCAACATTTATCCAATTATACCCAAGGGTACCAAGTTTACCGCCAAGATCAATTTTATATAATTACTTTCCTTATATACATAATGTATAAGAAAGTATTGTGACGGGGCCGAAAATTCGAATTCGAGTTTTCGACGGGAGAGCACGTTTCAAGCATCCCTGATCACGAATCAAACATTTTTGAAGTGATGTCTGTGTGTGTGTGTGTGTCAGTGGGTCGGTGGAGACGATAACTGACGAACGAATGGACCGATTTGAACCAAATTTGGTACAAAAATCACAATCCTTAAACACTGGAAGCCTATTGTTTTTATACGCAATCGAATGTTCAGAACCCCCCTAAATTTTCAAATGAAATTTTGAAAAAATCGTCAAAAAATCAAAACCACTAATAAAGTTACGCAAATAGACATTTCTTATGTAATTTTTCATTAGAAAACGATTGACATATATTTTAGAACGCTGACACGAGCCGTTTTTGAGATATTGTACATTTTTCAAAAAAAATATCAAAAAGTCATATAAAATAAAAAAAAATTCCTATTGATAAACATATTCACTTTTCATATGTAATACCATGCGATAAATTGGGTGACATCATTCTCGTGGATCTAGCTCGTTCCATTCATGAAAAAAGATACTCTGAGTAACACTTTTGTATTTGGACGCCAATAGTCATTTATCGGCTGTAAGAATAACTTATTTCTTAGTGCATAACGCATGGCGAGATTTTGGCGACGAATTTGGCGGAATGTCGCCAACTTGAGGACTTTTTGAAATGTTGCCAAATTAACGAAAATCTCGCCAAATGGATAAAAATGACGCTAAATCAATGAAAATGACGACTCAATGTCGAAAATTCAATGTCTTGGAAAGAATATTCATATCTACTATAAGAAAAACCTATTTTTTTACTGTAAAAGTAGTAAATTGATTACATTATATAAGGAAAGTCATGTGTTGCCCACATCAGATTTTTTTTAGATGCATTTATTTAAATACATGCAATATCTCGAGAACATTAATTTTATAATAAAAATAAAATTATTATTTATTTAACATTATTAAATGTCTTAATTTTTTTATGATTATTTTTCAAAAATTTTGGCGTACTTTCACACATTCGATCGTTTCGATTCGATCGCTCCATATTGATTCGTGTAGGTTCAATAGGATCCCAGTTGTCATGGATCGTAATAATCAAACCAAATTACATTCAAACCGCGCCATTCGTTCGTGAAATATAGCTTCCACAGACTTACGGACATCCACACGCATACACACACACATACACGCAGACATTATCTTAAACGTGTTTGATACGAGTTCAGGTATGCTTGAAACGTGCTCTTCTTTCGAAAACTGGAATTCGAATTTTTGATCCCGTCATAATATTTCCCTATACATTATGATCCTGTCAGAAAATTTTCCTATATAATAAATGCAGGAAAAGTGTAAACACCAGTCAAAACTATGAAATTGCTCACGGAAGAAAAAAAATAGAAAGATAGTCAGATTTCCAATAATATGCATATTCGTGACATAGCTGAAAATTGCCATTCATCCACCTTTATAAACAGTAGTAATAAATAACAAGAAAGATCATTCATGCATAAAGCATTGATTATGAAACACTTTCCATCTTCAATGTAATTTTATTTAAACATATCTAAAATGCGATACATTCCTCGGTAATATTTTTAAAATTATCACAATACTACATTAATTTAATATATTTGAAAACTTAAGACTTCATCGAAAAATTAGAACTTCATTCAAATGACGGCATTAAAATATAAATTACCTGGTTTAAACATCTCTAAAATGCGATACATTCCTCGGTAATATATTTTAAATTATCATAATACGGCAATAATTTATTATATTTGAAAACTTCATCGAAAACAAATGAACTTCATTGAAATGACGTCATCGAAATATAAATCGCCTCTACATAAAAGCAGCATTTCATTCATAAAAATTTTTAAAATTCTTTCATCCATCACATTGCTAAAATAATTTATTTTATTTAAAAACTTAATACCATGGAGGTTCAAGTAATTTAACTCTATGCTTAACACTTCATCGAATAGATCGTCTGGATTCTCTGTGTAAAATCAATGAATGTTTCATTCATATCAGCTATATTGCAGACTCCATGAGCAAAATAATTTTGCGTTAAAGAAGTTTAACCATTCTTATACAACTCATTCTATATCTTTTGGTGTTTATATTTTTCATAAGTGAAACTTAGGCTTCATTGTAGTAATAATCAAGGTTTGATACATATTTAAATTCAAATATATTGTAATTGCGTTGTTTCAGTATGTAGATGTACAGATGTTAAGTAAAAATAAAGCGGTTTTTGGACGGATATAACACTAAATATGAATTTAAAAGAACTTTAAAAATTACGATTTTGATACAAGATGTATGCCATATTTTATTTTGAAGTGGGTCACATGATCTCTTACTATAATGGTCACGTGATCTCTTCATATAAAGGGCGTAATTATTATTTTAATTTTTATTCAAAAAACTACTGAATATATTTTGCTGAATTTCTTCTTTCCTTATATACATACTGTATAAGGAAAGTATTGTGACTGAGTCGTAAATCTGAATTCTAGTTTTCGACAGGAGAGCATCCCTGATCACGAATCAAACATTTTTGAGGTGATGTCTGTGTGTGCGTGTGTGTCAGTGAGTCTGTGGAGACGATATCTCACGAACGAAAGAAGCGATTCGAATGAAATTTGGTACAAAAATAACAATCCGTGAATACGTGTATCCTATTGTTTTTAAACGCAATCGAATGTTCAGAACACCCCTAAATTTTCGAGTGAAATATTGTAAAAATCATCAAAAAATCAAAACCTTTAATAAAGTTACGCAAATAGACAGTACTTATGTAATTTTTCCTTAGAAAACGATTGACATAAACTTTAGAACGCTAGCATGAACCGTTCTCGTGATATTGCACATTTTTCAAATAAATTTATAAAAAAATCCCATAAATTACAAAAAAAATATATTAACTATTGAGAAACATGTTCGCTTTTCAAATGTAATACCATGCGGTAAATTTGGTGACATCATTCTCGTAGATCTAGCACGTTCCATTCATAAGAAACGATACTTTGAGTAATACATTTGCATTTGAACTCCAATAGTCATTTATTTGCTATAAGAATAACTTATTTCTCCATTCATAACGCTTGGCGAGATTTTGGCGACGAATTTGGCGGAATGTCGCCAAATTGGCGACTTTTTCAAATGTTGCCAAATTAACGAAAATCTCGCCAAATTGATAAATATGACGCTAAATCTATGAAAATGACGACTACGTAACGAAAATTCAATATCTTTGAAAGAATATAAGTATCTACTATAAGAATGACCTATTTTTTTTTGCTGTAAAAGTAGTAAATTCATTGCATTATATAAAGAAAGTCATGTGCTGCCCACATCAGATTTTTTTAATATATTTTATGGGATAATTTAAATATTTCCTAAAATTTTCGAAGCAATTTGTGAAATTTAAATTCGCTTAAAAATGTTTGAAAATTTAGGTCTCACAGTGTTTAATATATTTCATCTTTTCAACCTGTGTTCAATCCAAAACTAATTGGGTGATATTATTAATTTATATACCCATAGGTCCCACAGTCCGTCTGAACAACATACTAAAATTTCATTTTAATAAAGTCAGTTTTACGATAGTTATCGTGCTAACAGACAGACAGACAGGATGAACAAAGTCATAAACACTTTTCAACTATGTTCTAAAGTGTTAAAAATGGTTGTAATTTACTTTGTATGTTAACTTTTGGGACCATAGTTTTATTCAACTCGTCTTTTTTATATAAAATAAAATTTAATTGAAGGTAAATGAGAGATGTAAGGTAAATCAGAGAAATAAAATTTTATTTAAGGTAAATCAACTGTTTAATAATTTGATTTTGCATATATATATATATATATATATATGTATAATTGAAGCAGCAAATTGAACAAAATATCCCCAGTTTCATTTTCGAGGACCTGCCAAACATTGATAGATTAAATTGTTCCACTGAGCTAAGCTGTGTACCACATTTCAGACCTATAGGATGTACTTAAGTCTGTTAAAAAGGCCATCAAAGAAGTTGAAATAGACATCCAGATAGGGGCATGACGAATTCAGTAAAAAATTTAGAAAATGTTTGATATCTGATAGAAAATGGATTACGAAATCGTAAAAGACTAAAAAGTATAAAATAAAATATTATAACAAAAATTTTTAAGTTACAGTGTTTTAGTAAAATGCGCAACAAAGTAAATATAATCTTTAGCTATCATAACATTCTTGGTCATATGCGACTACAAATAAAGCGTCCTTAACAGAATTGCATTTGTAATTTTATTAACAGAATTTTAAGGAACAATCGAAGTGATAACATAGAAATGGCATATATAAAAATGACGGATTGTTAAATCAAGATTTTCAAAAAATTATTAAATGAATAGAATGCAATCATTCGTATATATGTCATTTCTATTTTATCAATTATATTCTATAGTTACTTAAAATTCTGTTGTTCAAATACAATTATTTTATGTTCGCCCGCAGTTTTATTTTTAGTCACATATGACCAATAATGTTGTGATAGATAATTATTTTCTACATTTTAGTGCATTTTTCTAAAACAGTCTAACTTAAAATTTTTTCATAAACTTTATCTTGCTATGCATAGAAAAATTGATACATTTCGTGGAGAAGTTTCTTTCCATATAAATGATGTTGTAGAAAGACAGCTGGAAAGAATGTAATAAGGCATTTATCTCTGTAATACTTTATTTACATATGACACACTTTCATTGATTCCGTACCTTTATGATAATTAATCAACGTTTTATAGTTATTGATGATTTAAATTCAAATAGGCAATACCTGCACTGGCTCATATCTTGCTATAGTGCTTTTATAGTTTGTTTGGTCATTTTCTCATATAATTTATTTTTAGAAGGTTTTAGAAAGAAATAGTTAGCCTTTTTGTACTTTGTAATCCTTGAAGTAACATCTTCTCCTCATATTAACACCATTGTCTTTCAGCATTGTATTTTCAAGCATTTTACTGTCATATTCTTATCTACAACCATCTGTATTTGAGCAAATCTCAGGTTCAGTTACATTTGAAATAATTTAGTACCTATTAAGTATACAAATCAACAGCTCTTGGCAGATCTTTTTTTCAAATACAAAATGGTCACACTTTTAAAAAACAATATAGATATTTTTAGAATTTACACATGCCGAAGCGGTGGTCGAGCGGTCAAGGCGAGCGTTTCCAAGCAATCGTTCGACCGCGGCGTTGTGGGTTCGAGTCCTACATAAGGCATGGATGTTGCGTTGTTAGGCGCTGTGTGTTCCGCCCCCTCTGGTGCGCCTAGGGTAACGTCCTAGGGCGGCACGGCTAAATGGTTTACGTTCCTGGCCGATATATAGGCGAATGATGGAAGTCAAGTGACTGGCCATTTGATTAAAAAAAAATGTTACACATATTTTAAAACACGAGGAACATCGGGAATGCATTTTAGACTGAAACACTACAAAATGTATTCATCAAATTTAGAGCTTTATACACGCATATATATATATATATATATATATATATATTAGAGCTTTATACACGCATATATATATATATATATATATATATATATATATATATATATATATAGTTTAAATAATCAAGACATAATACCGATAGATTTATCTACAAGTATTTCAAGCATATTAAATAATAATTTTATGTCATATCTAAAAATGAAGGACAAATTAAAAATACTGCATAGGGAAAATACTTATTGAATAATATTCTAAATTTAATACAGAATAATGTGATAATTAGAAAGAAATGCGTGTTTGCTCAGATTTAATAAATCAATATTCATTTTTTTTCAAAAAATTGAAACAATTTACTTCTTAATCTTAAAATATTTCTTTAAGAAACCTAATTAAGCAAAAGAGGGATATAAATAAACAACATAAAAATTAACAAATGCGCGCGCGTAAAACGTTCATAAAGAAAAGTGAACTATTGTCAGAAACATAATTTATTATTATTTTTATTATAATGCAGTTAGATTCTTAAGTACATATTTACTTTTCAGATATCAAAAGTATATCAATAACTAATCTCGTTATATTCCTAAAGTAAACAATTTTAATACTTCTAAAAATTAAAAATAAAAAATAAACGTAAAAATAAACATTATAGAAAATTATTTGTTCCATGGCATCATTTAGAAAGAACTTCTTCTTGTAAGGATAAACATGCATTTTTTCTTAATTTAGAATATCGATTGAACATAAAAGTCATAATAGTTCCTCTGAAATTTACAAAGTTTACAAGGAAACTAATCGGAAATCATTGTGAATAATTAAGTGTATGAGAAGACAAAAACTAAATAAAATTGAAATTTACAATACAGATTACATTGATTAGCTATGCACATTGATCAGCTGCGCACATTGATTAGCTATGCACATTTTTACTTTCTCATACTTAGTATTGTTTTCACGAAAATTTTCAGTTTCGGGGTTTTGACCTCCTGAATACGTTTCGAATTATTTTTGAAGTTATGTCCGTCTGTCTGTCTGATATGTGAGGTCGATATTTTATGTACACAGTAGAAGCCACAAATATTAATAAATTTTCACGAAACTTTATATCCGACTTTGTTATCAAAAAACCTAGAACTATATAGACATTTTTTAAATTCAAGCAAAAACATTGAATTTTATTCGAAATTTTATATTTTTTAACCAGGCAGCATAAGATAAAATTTAACATAATCATGCATAAAAGGGTTTATTTATGGCTCAATGATCACAAGACTTAATAGTTTTAATCATTGTTGTAAAAAATAGCCGAAATATATTTTTTAATAGTGACGTCATTAACCCCCTTATGTGTGAAGTTTTCCCCCCCCCCGGGAACTGGCATTAGAAGGGCTATTGGGCTCCTTTTAAACATTATGGGTGTCACTAAGGACCCGATCTGTAGAGTCTGTAAGTACAGCGAAGACACTGCCACACACACACACTCTTTGAGTGTGAAGTGTTTTCTGCCCAGAGGTTCAAACATTTGGGTCGACATCTGACCGAGCCCTGGGAATTACAGGATATTCCTTTCAATTGCCTGCTTATCTTTGTTTCGGCTATTTATCTCTTCTCTTAGGGATTGTTTCATCCTTTGGGGGAAAGTACAATAGACCTCAGGTCACTGTGCTAGGATCTCTTTGAACCACCTACCTCTAAATCATAAGTCATATCCCCCCGGGGGGGGGGGGTACATTGTCAAATATGGTACCAATCTAAAGATTTTTCAAACCTTTTAAACTGAAGGGTATCACAGTGTAGTTGTAATCATTTGTACCCACGATGCCGATTTTTCAAAATTTTTCTTGTAAAATTTGAAAAAAAAAAATGTTTGGTACGATAAAGTCAAGTTGGGCCACGCTCGAGTTAATTACGGAATAGTTGTTAAAATGTTGTTTTTAGTTATGTTTCGTTATGATTTTCGACTTAAAATAATTTAAGGTCAAAACTAACAGAAGATTAAAAATTTCCCCTTGATATGGAATCGAACACGAACATAAATGCGTCTTAGTTACACATGGACGGTTTTCTAAGAAGACAACTATGTAGGACCTAGTTACTTATACAGGGTCCAACGCATCCTTAAACTTTCGATTGAAATGTTCTAAATGTGAAAAATCAGGGTCTGCTAACAAGAAAGCTACTGTACTCTATTGATTCAGAATATTTGCAATGCCTCTAACGCCGAATTGGAAAACCTAGAATTCTTATTTCGAAAACGAAACAAGATATGCGAAAATGTTCAACTACAAAGTTCTAGATCGTTCTCTCTTTAGTATGAAAACATGTGTGATTGCACATAACGTGTTTACACGTTAAAGAATGAGGTCAACAAAATCTGATAATTATGCAAATGTCTTGTTATACTAAAGTATTTCTAAAGACAATGGGGAGAAATACGCACGGGAAAATATTAATCCGTGTTATTAGCTAAATTTATACCCTTAGATTTTCAGCAACAGATACACAGATGGACATCTCTCTTTATTAAATAAGATTATTTTTCCTAAATCATTTGGTATAAACTATAAACAAAGGGGAATTATTACGATGGGTTCAAAAATCCGAATATAAAATATTGATATGAATCTAAACGTTTTGAGAAACCCTGAATAACCCATTTTCTCTAGGATGCATGTGTGATGGATCCTGTGTGTCTTTCTATACCGATATTATCTCAGCAATAAATTAAGTAACTCCTCTGCAATTTAGTACGATTAATTAAATAGGTAAATGACAGATGTATTTGAATTTCAAGTTGAACTGACTAAGTGAAGGACATCGACTTTAAGAAATATTCTTCTTTCGAAAATCGAAAGAAAAATATTTCAACATGGCTATATATTGCAGTATGGGTTACAGCCCAAAAGCAGCTGGGCGGCTTCCAGTGATTGATTGAAATTCATAAATAAAAAAATATTCACTAGTGAAAAATCACTTCAATTATGAATGCAAAATTAAAGTACAAGTATTTTAAATAATTTATTTTAAAATAGGTTCAATTAAGGAACTTTTTAACACTTTTCCGGCCGCCCACTTTGCTGCACTATGTCTTAGGATGAGCCGGACGGTCTGGGCTTTCGACTTTTTAACACTTTACAGCATAGTTGCAAAGTGTTTATCACTTTGTTCATTCTGTCTGTCTGCCCGTGCGTCTGTCCATTAGCATGATAACTACCGTAAAAATGACTTTATCAAAAATTAAATTTAAGTATGTTGTTCAGACGGTATGTGAGACCTATGGGAATATAAATGAATAATATCACCCAATTAGTTTCCCGGCCACTCAAATTGCTGATCGTGGCCTAGAATGAGTCGGGTGTTCTGGGTTTTCAACCCAATTAATTTTGGATTGAACTCGGGTTGAAAAAATGAAATATATTGAACCTTATGGGACCTAATTATTCAAACATTTTCTAAGCGAATTTGAAATTCACAAATTGCTTCTAAAGTTTTAGTAAATATACAAATTATTCCATAAAAAATATAAAAAGAAATTCAGCAAAATATATTGGGTACTTTTTTTTAATAAAAATTAAAATAATAATTACACCCTTTATATGAAGAGATCACGTGACCATTATATGAAAAGATCACGTGACCCACTTTAAAATAAAATATGGCATCCATCTTGTGTCAAAAATTTTAAGTTCTTTTTGATTTATATTTAGTGTTGCATCCGTCCTAAAACCGCTTAATTTTTTATTTTTTTCTGTGCATCTATTTACTGCGAAAACGTAATTACAATGTTTGTGAATTTAAATGATCATCAAACTTTGATTATTTCTACAACGAAGCCTAATTTTGACCTAAGGAGAATGTAAACAATATTAAGATATAGGATGAGTTGTAAAATACTTTCTGAGTTCTTTAACGCAAAATTATTTAGTTCTGGAGTCTGTAATATCGCAGATATGAATGAAACATTCTTTGATTTTACAGACGTTTTTACATCAAATATTTTCGATGACACCAAATATTACGCATAGAGTTAAATTACCTTTACCTCTATGGTTTTAAGTTTTTAAATATAATAAATATTGTAGTACTGTGATGACTGAAATGAAAATGCATGAATGAAATATTTACTAGTTTTACATACAGACTCAGGCGATTTATATTTCGAAGACGTCATTTGAATAAAGTTCATTTTTTTCAGTGAAATTTAAAGTTTTCAAATATAATAAATTATTGTATAATTGTGATAATTTTAAAAATATTCCCGCTGAATGTATCGCATTTTAGAGATGTTTAAATAAAATTGCATTACAGTTGGAAAGAGTTTCATAATCAATGATTTATGTATAATGAATCTTTCTTGTTATATATTTGTAGTATTATCAAAGGGTAATTCATTTCAGCTTAATGGTCAGCTTAATTTTCAGTTTAATTTTCCCTGCATTTTTTCCTTTTGAAAATATTAGTAGAGGCCTTACAATACTTGTAGTCCAAGGATATGTAAAATCATAATCCGGCCTTGCAGCGATAGCAACTTTTATCCCACCTTCAGCCATATGTGCTATTCTATTGCAATTGTCAAAATTCTTGTTGGTCCTGCAGAATAATGTTGTTTTCTGCCGTCTAAACCGGTTGACCAATATATATTTGATGTATTTAAAAAGTTTTTATGTTATTGAGACCCTGTTCTAAGTTTATTACCGTGTATTCGGTTATCCGAATGTTGAATAATTAGCAGCTAACTGCAGGACAGAGTTAATAATGGCTCAAGGGTAATTATTTTTATTGCCAATGAATTTGATATCTATTTTTGTTCATTAACTTCCGGCTATTTATTAAATTGTGGATTATATATGTTCTAATAGTATATATGCCAATATAGATATGCTGTTATACTGCATAACAAAATTTAGAGTAGAGAGCAATTGTCAGAAAACCTTGAAATAAATAGATAATTTTAAATATGATTGCTCTTGTGGTCAAATGCTATTCTAAATTTGTGACGGCTCTCTTTTACAGTTTTGTCACTTGTTATATTTCAGGAACATTGCTCCGCCTGGTCAAGTTGTATTTTCCGAATTCTTAGGGGTTGTTTGCTGCCTGGACGTCGGCCTTTCTCCTTCTTTTGCTGAACGGATACCTCAGATCCTCGTGGCCTGTATTGGAGGCTGGTTTTCTCCCGTCTTGCCGTGTGTGGTGCAGCAAACAAAAATAGAAGTTGAAGTTCATTAAAGCTAATTAATTACATTGCGTTGTAACATGAAGTACCGCGTTAACCCGCCATATTATCTCTAGTGCGAGTTTCTGTAAAATAATATTAATTAATATAATGCTACAATTAACTGCACCATTTTAAACTTTAAAATAAAATCATTTATTAACAATATAGATTACTTATTAAATTAATTACAACCATTATTCATTATTAATTGTGGCGGAGAGAGCAACTGTGAGACCAGTTTTTTAAAAATGCCCAAAATGCATTGATGAGCTTCAATAATTATTGATATGAACACATGCCTTTAAATCTGTCTTTGGACTTTGTTACCAGCTCGTACTTAATATACATCGTATTTGTACTGGAACCAACTCGCCGTATGGTACGCCCACTCGTACTCGTCGATCGTATCGCACGGCCGACTAAGTGTTAATTTCGAACACTTCTGGAACAACTGTAATAAAACATTGTCGTTCTTTTTTACGTACCAGTCGCCGTGAGTTCCGTCGTAGAAGTTATAGTCTGCATTGCATCTCAATTCTCGTGTAGAAGTTCTGTATATTCTCTAGAATTTTTTCTCTAGAACTATTTAGTCTATTTTCTTGAATGATTGGTACACTTCATTTTTAACAGAAGCACCTACTTTACAGCTAAATTTCGTAACAAATATCAGTCACGTAACATACAACGTTATTAAAATAGCACAGGCAGACGATAACTGATTACACTGATTGGAATCAAAACGACAGTTGCGTCAGCCTGTATACATAGTATTCGTATATATTATACGTGACGTGACAAAATTCGATTTTCAGAGGTCCGTATCTCAGGCTTCAAGATAGCTAGGTACTTGATTTCTTTTATTTAATATCACGAAGCTGAAAATATAATAATAAATTACAATTGGTGATGTAGCACACGAGAAAAAACTTTAAAAATGGACTTTTTACGGTTTTCGACCTACTGAGTTTAGTCAAGGATGAATTTAATTAATTGTAATCAATGAGGGTTCGCTTTACGTATTCTGGTGGGAAGTACATACTTTTCTTTTAAAACTTGAATTTAAAATTAATTTAAAATTGAAAAAAAAAACATTTGTAAATGGTACTCGGTGATAAAGTTGAATTTGTAGTGCCTTCTATTAAATCATTGTTGTGTAATCATGTTGATTAATATTTCTACAAGGGGTACAGAAATCTCACAAAAACACAACTTCATGGTAAACAAGAAAGATCAATCATGCATAAGGTATTGATTATGAAACACTTTCCAACTGCAGTGAAATTTTAGTTAAACATCTCTAGAATACGATACATTCAGCGGTAATATTTTTGATATGATCTCAAATACTACATTAATTTAACATATTTGAAAACTTAAAACTTCATCGAAAAGTATGAAATATATTAAAATGACGTCATTGAAATATAAGTCGCCTGGTTTAAACATCTCTAAAATGCAATACATTCAGCGGTAATATTTTTTAAATTATCACAATACTACTATAATTTATTGCATTTCAGAATTTTAAACTTCATCGAAAAAACTGAACTTTATTCAAATGACGTCATTGAAATATAAACCGCCTGGCTCTCTGTCGAAAACCCAGGCCGTCCGACTCATCCGAAGATATAGAACAGCAAAAATGGGCGACCGGGAAACGCCTGGCTCTGTGTTGTTGTTGTTGTTGAGACCCAGACCTTCCGACCTATCGTTAAGGTGTAAGGTAACCATTTGGACGGCCGGGAAGGCCTGGCTCTGTGTGTAAAAGGTGTAAATATTTCATTCATACACTTTTATTCCATTCATTTCATTCATTACAATACTACAATAATTTATTTTATTTAAAAACTTAAAACAATGGAAGTAAAAGTATTTTAAC
The DNA here is from genome assembly GCA_951213105.1 of Amaurobius ferox. NCBI lineage: Eukaryota > Metazoa > Arthropoda > Arachnida > Araneae > Amaurobiidae > Amaurobius > Amaurobius ferox. Next base: position 41,763,351 of record OX578141.1, on the reverse strand, counting down.
TCTAAGCTTAAAACTTCATTGAAGAAGTCTGCTATAAAATCGTATGTTCTCTATGTAAAATCAATGAATGTTTCATTCAAATCAGTTTATTGCAGACTCCAGAGCTAAATAATTTTGTGTTAAAGAAATTCAGCAATTTTTATACAACTCATCCTACATCTTTATGTGTTTACATTCTCCATAAATGAAATTAGGCTTCATTGTAGAAATAATCAAAGTTTGATGATCATTTAAACGCAAATATATTGGAATTGCGTTGTTTCAGAATGCAGATGCACAGAAATTAAGCAAAAATAAAGCGGTTTTAAGACACATACAACACTGAATATAAATTAAAAATATCTTTAAAAATCACCATTTTGACACAAGATGGATGGCATTGATAATTTAAACTCAAATATATTGTAATTACGTTGTTTCAGAATATAGATACACAGAAATTAAGCAAAAATAAAACGGTTTTAGGACGGATACAACACTAAATGCAAACTTAAAAAAACTTTAAAAATCACGATTTTGACACAAGATGGATGCCATATTTTATTTTGAAGTGGGTCACATGATCTCTTCATATAATATGGGTGTAATTAATATTTTAATTTTTATTTTAAAAACTACCGGATATATTTTGTTGACATTTCTTTCATATTTTTATGGCAAAATTTGAATATTTCCTAAAATTCTCGAAGCAATTTGTGAATTTCCCATAGGGTTCATAGGGGTCCCATAGGGTTCAATGTATTTCACTTCTTCAATCCGGTTTCATTTCAAAACTAATTGGGTGATATTAGTCTATTATGTTCCCTTAGATTCCACAGAGAGTCTGAACAACATACTAAAATTTCATTTTGATAAAGCCATTTTTACGTCAGTTATCGTGCGAACGTACACGCAGACAGACAGGCAGAATGAACAAAGTCATACTTTTCAATTCTGTTGTAAAGTGTTAAAACTCCCCTCCAAGTACAAAAAACAAGTACTTTCTGAAAATATGTGGTAATTTGATCTATTTATATATTATGCTGTTTTGGCAAAATCCCTTTGAAGTTTCGCTCCAAATTCATTATCACATAAGGAGTGCCACGAAGGAAAACCCACTCCACGTTACAATGACCAGATTTTAAAGGTCATAAAAGCTGTTCACAGAAAGTAACTCTGCACTGAAATAGTCATTTGAAATTTTGGGAACGCGTCGTACTGGTAAGAAACGTGGGCATTGCAACCTAGTGCAATTAGGACCTACTTTCTCTAAATTGGAATTCTCCAAAGTTGTATGATTCACTTCTCTGGTCATCAGTAAACTTTGCAATGAAATTGCAGTGAAAATTTTCGAGAAATTATGTGGCACATATTAAGCTTTATTGCTGACACTGTAGTAATCGGCTTGCCGTTAGGAGGGTACTGAATCCGCCACCCTTAGTGCCCGTCGCACTGGAAGCAATAAATAGGCTTATCTCAGAAAGGGAAGGTATGGTGCTGGATTTCGTTTTCTAGCATGAATTGGAGAAAGATGCATTCCCATAGAATAGGGCAAAGGATCGCACTTTTCCTCCACCCTGGATATTTGTACAAGGTGAGGGTCATAAAGGCGGACATCAAGCTAATCGATTCTGTACGTCATATCCTTAAGTTCGTACCCCCCCCCCCCCTCCCCGAAAGTGTTCTGTGTTCTTTCACGTGTGGTAAGCTATTGTAATTGTTAAGCTAATGGAGAGATTGTGACCACTTCACCCCATACGCCCCTGCATACAACACTGTCCCCTATTAAACACAGCTTCAAGGTTTTTCGATTGTTTTCAAAGTGTAGTCCACCCCATTTACGTTTTTCTCTATAAAATGCATTGATAAAATTAAAACAAACTCATACATTACTATTCAATTTCACCATATATTATTGTTGTAATGGAATCGCAAAAATGAGGACTAAATTAAAAGTGTTGAGTAATAGGACGTAAAAATCAATGTCCTTCCCTGCCCTAAATAAATATATTTCGGTTCGTCAGTGATTATATTTCTGCAAAATATTTGTTATAACATTAGAGTTTGAGTAAAAATATTTATGAATATAAATTTTTAAATGGTATATATAATGCAATTTCTTTAAAATTTCAACTTCGGCATTTCTGTCAAACTTCTGTCAAACTTCTGTCAAACATACGTAGTAATTGAAAACACATTTCATGAGTATTTAAATAGTAGCATTTTGTGGCAATAGATGTCGCTACTATCCAAATTTATCATATATCCATGTTAGACATATAAATATTTTGTATTTCATTTAAATTGAAAATAAAGTAATGAAAATAAAAGTATGCCACATTTTCTTAATGTATCCAATGGAAGTATTTTGTAGTAAAATGAAATGTAGAAAAAATGTATAAAATGCATATTGTAGTATTTTGCCTAGTATTTAATAATGCTGTATTTTTTGCCTAGAGCATTACACAGACTGCATTACACTGTACCGTGCATGGGAAAACATTTAAACTTCCATGCACATAAATCTGCGTATAAAAGCATGTAATGTATTACAGTAAATGTACCCCAGTACAGCCGAATTGACCCGAAAGCGGTTCGAGAGTCGTGCCGGGCTATCGGGCGTTCCGAAACATCGGATGCCGGATAAATCGAAACTTACTGTAATAACCGAAGAACAATGAAAATAAATTGATGAATTAATGATTTTATTACAGTGGAACACCAATTTTATGTTTCTCTATAGAGACTATATTTTTGTAAATCTCGGACGACATATTGCCAACTCAAAATTAGTCGAAGTTCAACAATTTTATTCTCCAGCATTGCACACAGTTGAAGAGCTGAGTTTTCACTTATAAATAATTGACTACTAGCGAATTATTGGTCATAAAAATACAAAACTATTACACACATGTGTTTTCTCGTGAATGGAACGAACATAATCCGCGAAATTGGTGTACCAAATTTGTCGCATAATATAGCATGAAAAGTGAACATATGTCCTGATAGTTAATACTTTTAAAATTTTTTGTAATATTTTGTATAAACGTGCAATATCTTGAGAACGGGTTCTTGCTAGCATTCTAAAATTTGTGCCATGAAAACTTACGTAACAAATTATCATTTGCCTAACATTATTGAAGGTTCCGATTTTTCAACATTTCATTCGAACATTTTTTCAACATTTCATTGGGATCTTCCGAACATTCGATTTCATTTAAAATCATTAGGCTTCCAGTATTCACCGATTTTAATATTTGTGCAAAATGTTGTTGACAGCGCTCCATATGATAGCGAGATATACCATCCACAGAATCACGGACGCACACATGCAGATATCGCCTCAATAACGTTCCATAAAGGTTCAGGGATGCTTGGCATGTGCTCCTTCATCGAAAACTCGAATTCGAATTTTCAACTACGTCAAAATACTTTCCTGATACATTATTACTCCCCCTATATAGTGCATAGTATTTATAAATATAAACACTGTCTGATCTGAATGTATTTATAAATTTGTATTTTCCGGGAAATCTGTATTTCACACCGAAATGCTTCAGATGTCCGGGAACAAAAAATAAATAAAAAACCTTCCACATTGTTAATTCTAATGGAGTTTCTCCTGACGTGGGTAGACAGAAAAAGATTCGATTTCCCTAAAAATTCCGACTGACGCCTAAAGGAAACAAGAAAAGCGTTGGCATTGAGCTCTGCGCCAGACGGAGCAAAAATAATTTGTTTATTTACACAGAACATCTTTTATATATTTATTTCGGATAATATATATATATATATATATATATATATATATATATAATTTAAATAAAAGTTACTTGATCGTAAATTATTTGGATATACACTGTCGTCCTTGTTTTGTCACTGATAGCATATGCGCAATTTTGTTGGAGAATGGATATTTTATCATTACTAATTCATAAAGTCGGATATAAAATACTATGTTTCGAGACTGACGTTAAAAATTATGTCCATTTCTTAGTCACAAAATTTGCCGGTAGCTGGCGTTCATATAGTTTTAAATTGTTTTTGAAGTAAAACACCCAGTATCAATTAACTTGTTTCGTGCTTGTTAATGATCTTTAGCAGTTAACTACACTGGCCGGAAATAAGTAACACTGGCCGTAAAGCAGTTAACTACACTGGCCGGAAATAAACTTGCTTCATGCCGCAATATTTTGCAACTAAAGAGACCGATGAAGTCAGTCATACTGCTTAATTAATTGCAAATTTATAGAAAATATAGCTCAGGCTGGAAGAGATTACAATCGCGAGTGTTTCTCTATTGCTTGGACTAACACTGCCCTTTGAGACCCCGGCAGGTAAAAGGGATGTCCTATAATCAGCTATCATATGACAACTGTATAGTATGATAACCTCAAATTCATTACCTCATAAGGCCTCCGACGATGAATAAGCTGGCTACAATGGTCATGTTCATAGTCATGCATAATATCTGTGAAAGAAAAAACAAATAAAAATAATAATTACCGCTGCATTGACAAAGTGATTCCAAGTTTAAGGAAAGTCCATCTACTTCCCGGACCTGGCCACCCTGCTTAGTATGTGTCCAAATACATGTGTAAATAGAATGTGTATAAACAGGAGTAGTTTGCTTAGTATGACTGACTTCTTCGATCTGCAAAAGATTCATTGTTTTGCTTGCCAACTGACGAAGTGTACTAAATTTGTGTTCTGGTTTCTGATTTTATCTGTTCCATTGATCTGCGTTTCAGCAAATACTCGATGCTGTGAAACTGCCCTTAAAAGGTCTATTTAATTACACAACATTTTATTTAATACGTAAACTTTTATTTACTTACGTAAATATATAAGGAAGTGTATTATTAACGAATAGTTGTAAAAAGGTTTTGTGCGTACTGCTTCTGAAATTTGTAGGACTTTACAAACCTTGCAATTTGAAGAATATTTGCGGAGAGAAAACTACTAGAAATGTAGGAAAGGAGATAAAATATTACTTAACACTAATGCTTATTACGGTGTTCTCTTTTGCAAATTAAAACAGCGATAGCTAAGCTTTGCTGTTGGGCTACTTAATTGTTATTACTCAGTGGGATAGATTAAGCATGCTAGGGGTAGTTAAAGATATATTCAAAAGTGTGGATTGTCCTATGAGAAAATATATGGTATTTTCCATTTAAAAGATCTGAATGTGCTGTAAATGATGTTATTAAAATGGATTAATGGATTCATGAGAAAATACCAAATTCCAAAATAATGCTAGATTTCACAAATTGTCCATGAGTTGTTTGTTTGTCAAATCTAAAATATCTGGATTGGCCTCCATTCGACTTTCTCATTCATTTTTATTTCATACTAGTACCATACCCGTTCTTCGTGATGAGTATATAACATAAAGAAATTTAAAATTCCCAATCATGAGCAAATTCTGTTAAAATATTAAATTTATTGTTCCTAAAGCGAAGTTTAAGACAATTGTTCTTACTATGTAAAATTATCTTCACGGGCAGATCTGAAGAATAAAACATCCTGGCCCGTTTTGAAAGCAAATATACAATATATATGAAATTGAATCAATATATGCCAAATAAAAGCGCTAAAATTGTATGGGACCATAATACCTATATACTCGAATATTAGAAGATATAACCTGTATTAGTAGATTACATGTATAAATTGAAAATATCAATAAATCCGGAATTGATTCCAATATATGTCAGAATGAAAGCACTAAAATTATATGGGAATTAAATATATATATATATATATATATATCCCCGCACCGCTTATATTGTCGCAGATTAAATAATATGTACGTGTGTTAGTAGAATATTACCCGTATTACAATATGAGTCTCAAAAAAGCTTTGCCAAAATAAAACAAAACAGATGATATAATAAATTGAAAATACAAATAATCCCCGTAATTTTTATACCAGAAGGTCGTAATTGTTTCCAATATATGTCAAAATATATGCCAATATACCTGTACTACTTATATTCTAGTAAATTAGAAGATATACCCATTGTTGAGACCCAGACCGTCCGACCTACCAGAAAGGTGTACGGTAACTGATAAGATATACCCGTGCATTTGTAGAAGGTTACTCGCACAACCTACTATATATGAGATTCAACAATTCTTGTCATAATAACGCAATGGCATCTTAACTTGAAAATATCAATAATCCATGAATCAACAGTCCCCGAAAGTATTAATAATAATAATGTTTAAACCCGAAGACAGTAATTGATATTATCCAGTCAAAAATGCAATGTCAATGAAATTTATTTTATATACATATATTTATTATTTAAATCGAAAAAGATTCAATAAAAATCGTACGCCGCATAAACTTATTGGATTTACATCCGTTGCTAAACGACATGATATCATTTGCTTCAAATGAATTGATGGGAATCATATCGTCTGAATGATTCTATCTCCATGGAAGGTTCGGCTACATTTTCGTCAATTTAGCGACAATTTAAAAAATCGCCAAATGGGACTGTAGAACTGTTAGTCCCATTTTGCGACAAATTGACGAAACATCATCACAATACTATCCCCTAACAAAACATAATTAATTTCATTCATTAAGCGCAAGTTTATCAATTTCATGACATTTTTATGGATTTGCAAACATTTTTATCAATTTGGTAACATTTTACAAATTCGCTAAATTTGTTTCTAAGTAGGACGGATGGACTGACAGACAAATCATACCTAAACATCTTTTCAGTACTCTCTTCTAAAAAAACTAATTTAATTTCATTGATTTGCATCGTTTTTATCAATTTGGCAACATTTCCGTCAATTTAACAAAGTTTAAGAAAAGTTGCCAAGTTAGCGATATTTCGCGAAATTCGTAGCTCTGAATTTGCAGATCTGAAGAATGAAACATCCTAATCCAGTTTGTATAATGAAAACACTAAAATTGTATTAGAAGATATACCCGTTCTACTATTTTTTGTTTCAATAATAGGCTAAATGAATTTATTGGGTAAACACAATACATGAATTTATTAACTAAATACAATATATAAGCTTGAAAACACTTTAACAAAATAACTGAAAGGGATGTACTCAGTCCGCAATTAATAGAATTAAAAGAAAAATCAAATATTTCATTTGTAAAATATATTTTACATCCGTTTATTTATTATTTAAATAGAAAAAAATAATAATAAATATTAACAAACACATTTAACTTAATTGCGTTGCTGAGCAACACGATATAAGATGGAATCTTCCTTATAAAATGCGAAATTAAATAACCATTTTGATTTCTTTATACTTTTCATTGTTGAGTAAATTGTGAAAAATAAACCATGGAAATAGGTTTTCCATTTGAATTCAAGTTTCAAACAATTAATGCTTTCAGATATTGACTAATTAGTGCAAAAATCCTCCACCAAACTCAGAGATAAAGTTTTAAATCACTTTGACGTTTCAAACAAACGATTTTCAACCTTTCCGTTCGGATAAACCACGGAGTTAGAGAGTAGAACTCCTAGGAAAAAGTTCCATTTTTCATTAATAGCTCGACAACCCCTGGTCTTAGAAACCCAAAAGTTAGACAAAATTTATGGAGGGCTATTTCAAGGTCATCCGCAAAATTTCATTAAATTCGTTTCAGCCGTTTTTCCGTGATGATGAGACAAACGAAAGTTTTGTTTTTTACTAATATATCGAAAACCACTGCTCGTATAAACTCAAAAAATAAATTAAATTTTAAGTGGGGTTATTTTCAGGCTACCCACAAAATTGCATGGAATTCGATTCAGCCGTTCTCCCGTGATGATGGGCCAAACAAACAGACAGACAGATTTTCAATTTTATTTATATAGATGTTTGCATGAAAATGTATTCCATTTGTATAACATCCAGTAAGAGAATTAAACAGAAAAACATGTACTGTTTTATGTTTGCAGTTTTAAAGTTTTCTCGAAATATTTCTTAAAATTTTCTTTACAAATTTATTTTTTCGCGTTCAAATCATTCGAGTTTTAATCAAGCAAGTTACTAAACTGCCTATCTAATTCTAGTTTTCCTCATAACGTGTCTACACAAAAATGCATAGTATCACTTGAATTAGTTTTCGAATACCCGTTACCACACATCACACATATACCCCAGCGATTGTTAGTCATTACCCTGTACGTGATTTCCCGCAAATTGTCTCACAATAACCTCACAATACTATTTCTGCTGTGGAAATGAAATATTACATACGCGCAAATCAATGCTAAATTCACGCTAATAAAAGTTCATGAGAGGACGAAAGGGATATGTATAGATACCGTGTTGAATCTCTTACGACGAAATGTTTTTACGGATGAGTAACTGTTAGATATGGAAATACAGGATTTTTTAAAGATATACTAATGATATGATTTACGCAAAGAAACCTATCATTAGAGAAAGTTAACGCCGCTGTTGATTAATAGTATTGGATGCTGGTAAGACTTATGTCGGACTTATATATTTAAATAAAAACATGAAGTTATTTACGACTAGCAGCATACCCGCTCTTCTTAAGGAGTATATAATATGAAGAAACTTATAATTCGCAATCATGTGCAAATTCAGTTAAAATATTAAATTTATTGCTCCTAAAGAGAAGTTTCAGAATGTCTGTTCGCACTATGCAGAACTATCTTCACGGGTATGTCTGAAGAATAAAACATGCTGGCCCCTTTTCTAAGCAAATTTGCAAAAAAAAAAAAAAGAATTGAATCAATATATGCAAACCCGTACTACTTATATTGTCGCAGATTAGAAAATATGCCAGTGTGTTAGTAGAAGCTTACCCGTATTGCAATATGAGTCTCAAAAATATTTGCCAAAATAAAAAAGATGACGTAATAAATTGAAAGTATCAAAAATCCCCGTAATCTTAATACCAGAAGGTCGTAATTGATTCCAATTTATGCCAATATATATCAAAACATATGCCAATATACCTGTACTACTTATATTCTCACAGATTAGAAGATATACCAGTGTATTTGCAGAAGATTACTCGTACAACGTAGAATATATGAGTTTAAACAATTTTTGTCATAATAAAACAATTGCATAATAACTTGAAAATATCAATAGTCCCTGAATGAATAATCCCTGAAAATATCAATAATAATAACGTTTAAACCTGAAGACCGTAATTGATATTATCCTGTCAAAAATGCTATAAAAAATCAAATCGTTCTTTTCTAAATAAATTTATATATCCATTTATTTACTACTGAAATCGAAAAAATTACTTATTATTCAAATTGAAAAAATAATAATTAAAATTAACAGACAGATTTAATTTAATTGCGTTTCTGAGCAGCATTATATAAGATAGAATCTTCCTCATAAACTGCGAAATTAAATAACAATTTCGATTTTTTTATACTTTTCATTGTTCAGTAGAAGCTTGTGAAAAATAAACCATGGAGATAGGTTTCCCATTTAAACCATGTTTCAAAAAATTCATGTTTTCAAAAAGTGACTAATTAGCGCAAAAAATCCCCCCATCAAACTCAGAGATAAAGTTTTATTTCACTTTTAAACGATTTTCAAGCTTTTCGTTAGAGAGTAGAACTTAGAGTTTCGGAGTTAGAGAGTAAAAGTCCTAGGAAAAAGTTTCGTTTTTCATTAATATCCCGACAACCCCTGGTCTTAGATACTCGAAACTTGGGCTAAATTTATGGAGGGCTATTTCAAGGCTATCCACTAAATTTCATCAAATTCAGTTCAGCCGTTCTCCAGTGATGATGAGACAAACGAAAATTTCGTTTTTACTAATATCTCAAGAACCACTGAGTATAGAAACTCCAAACATGGACTAAATTTTAAGTGGGACTATTTCAAGGCTATACAAAGAATTTCATCAAATTCGATTCAGCTGTTCTTCCGTGATGACGGACAAACAGACAGACAGACAGACAGATTTTCAATTTTATTTATATAGATACTTTATGCACAACTTCGCTGCAAGTCTAGTCACCCAAGAAATGAAAATGCTATTCTGACTCTAGTTATTATTATACAATATATTAAAAATATCTGATGTATATTAGAAATATCTGATGTTCAGGTATGCTTGAAACGTGCTCTTCCGTCGAAAACTCAAATACTAATTTTCGACTCCGTCACAATACATTCCCTATACATTATCTTATGTATATAGAGAAGATAAAAATCTGATGTGGGCAGCGTAAGACAGGGTGTCCCAAAATGAATGAAACGTGCTTTAATTATTTACCTATTGGAGATAAGTGGGCAATATAAATTCCAAAAATGTTGAAAGTAAGGTAGGAAATAAGACTACTTTAATGAAATAGTCCTCCCATTAATTTTCAAAAAGTTACACTTTTTTAATTTTATGCGACCCCCTTAGACAAATTGGGTAAATCAGAAATTTTTTATTTTTAATGCAAGATTATTAAAAAAACCCGCATATCTGTATCTTTAAAATTGAGCAAGTAATATGTAATTGAAAATTGAACATTCTGAATGGGGACGGTATATCAAATAGAAATGTAAATTTGTGAAATGCTTTATTTAGACGCATTTGTGATAAAGAAAATTGACACAAATTAACGCATTTTTGATCTAAACAATTTCCATCATCAATTTGTTTATGATCCCTATTTCCGCAGATGAAACAGCTTTTCACATGGTACGGAAATGTGGCATTAGTCAGATTTTTTCCTTTATCATAATTCAGTTGATTTTAATGATACAGATATACGGGATTTTTAATGATCTTGTTGCGTTAAAAATAAAAATTTTCTGATTGACCAAATTTGTCTAAGGGGATTGTATAAAAATTTAAAACGTGTAACTTTTTTTAAATTAATGGGAGTACTATTTCATTAACGTAGTCTTATTTCCTACCTTATTTTCAACACTTTTGCAATTTACATTGCCCACTTATCTCCAACAGGTAAAGAATTAAAGCGCGTTTCAATCATTTTGGGACATTCTGTATAACGATTATATAATGCAATGGATTTATTTTTATAACGCATGACTATATAATGCAATAGATTTATTTCTTTCGCAGTGAAAAAATTATGTATAAGATAAAAAACACTTTGTTTTTAATGTTGTCATGTACATTTCACGCAATGTACATTATGTACATATATACAATAATGTACATTATGTATATTTTCGAAATGTATATAACGTGTATTTCGAAGTTCCCGATTAACTTATACTTCATCAACACAAAATTGACAATTATGAATCTTGCTTACATTCATCAATTTGCGTGATTTTCGTCAACTGAGTATCATTTTTGCAATTTTAACAATATTTGTGTCAATCTGGAGTGAAATATCCCCAAGATGGCAATATAGGTGTCAAAATGCACAAAGTATTTTCTCTCATGAATAGAACGAACTAGATCCACAAAGAATGGTCTTAACACATTTAGAGCATAATATTGCATATTGAAAGTGAACACATTTTAGGATAGATAACGTTTTTTTAACACTTTACAACAAAGTTGAAAAGTGTTTATGACTTTGTTCATTCTGTCTGTCTGTCTGTCTGTCTGTCTGTCTGTCCGTTAGCACGATAACAGCCGTAAAAATGACTTAATCAAAATGAAATTTTAGTATGTTGTTCAGACGGTCTGTAGGACCAAGGGGAATATAAATAAATAATATCACCCAATTATTTTTGGATTGAACCCGAGTTGAAAAAATTAAATACATTGAACCTAATGGGACCAAATTTTTCAAACATTTTGTAAGCGGATTTAAATTTCACAAATTGCTTCGAAAATTTTAGGAAAAAATAAAAAAAAATCAGCGAAATATATCCAGTAGTTTTTTAAATAAAAATTAAAATAATAATTACACCTCTTACATGAAGCGATCACGTGACCATGATATGAAACGATCACGTGACCAACTTCAAAATATAATACGGCATCCATCTTGTCTCAAAATCGTCATTTTTAAAGTTCTTTTTAATTCATATTGAGTGTTGTATTCGTCGTAAAACCTCTTTATTTTCGCTTAAATTCTGTGCATCTACATACTGAAATAACGCAATGACAATATATTTGAGTTTAAAGGAGCATCCAACTTTGATTATTTCTCTAACGAAGCCTGTTTTTCACTTATGTGAAATGTAAACAGCAAAATATGTAGGATGAGTTGTATAGGAATTGCTGTATTTTTTTAATGCAAAAGAATTTAGCTCATGGAGTCTGCATAGCTGATATGAAAGAAATATTCATTGACTTTACCGAGAGAAGGACGATTTTTTGCGATGAAGTTTTAAGCATAGAGTTAAATTACTTATAGCTCCATGGTCTTAATTTTGAAATAAAATAAATTACTATAGTATTGTGATGAATGACATGAATGGGAAATTATTTATGAATGAAATGCTGCTTTTTTAGAGAGAGACAGGCGTGTTAATTTTTTTATGACGTCATTTGAATGAATTTCAGTTGTTTTCGAAGAAGTTTTTAAATATAATAAATTATCGTGGTATTATGATAATTCTAAAATTATTACCGAGTAATATATCACATTTTAGAGATGTTTAAACCAGGCAATTTATATTTCAATGCCGTCATTTGAATAAAGTTCATTTTTTTTAATGAATGTTTAAGTTTTCAACTATAATAAATCAATGTATTATTTTGAGAAGTTTTAAAATATTACCGAGGAATGAATTACATTTTAGACATGTTTAAATAAAATTGCATTGAAGTTGGAAAGTGTTTCTTAATCAATGCTTTAAGCATGATTGATCTTTCTTGTTTTATATATACTTGTTGATATATTTATATAAAAAAGTGCAATACCTGAAGAACGGGTCATGCTAGCGTTTTAAAATGTTCACCAATTATTTTGTAATGAAAATTTCATCAGGGATGATTGTTTACATAACATTACGGAAATTTTCGGATGATTTTTTTTTAGAAATTCATTCGAAAATTTGGGAATCGTCCAATCATTCAATTGGATTCAAAATCAACAGACTCCCAATATTCATGGACTGTATTTTTTGAACCAAATTTTGTCCGAAACACTTCATTAGATCGTGATATATCGTCTCCACATAGATACATACTTACACACGCAGGCATCACCTCAAAAACGACCGATTCAAGTTCAGGGATTCTTGAAGATCTTCCGTCGAAAACTCGAATTCGAATTAACGACCTGGTTGCAACACTTTCCCTATATATTATACTAAGTATATAAGGAAAGTAATAAGACTGAATTTGCCAACCACCTAATTGCTCCGGCCGCCTTTTTTGCTGCTCCATGCCTTCGGACGAGTCGGTCGGCCTGGGCTTTCGACCACTTAATTGCTAGAACTAGCCGGCACACAGTAAATCCGATTGAATATTCCGAATTGGCGCGAAATTCCGAGCGACATTTATGTCGAAAATTAAATCTGAAAATCTAGATTTTTGTATTTTTAACATGGAACATTAGTAAATAGTACATTTTGAAAAATAAAGTCGAGTGAGGGACTATTTTCTTATGCAATTTTTCACGAGAAAAATAATTCTCTAACCACGTTTAGCCCCCTCCATGAGATTGCGTCTGAATCCATTTTTAACACTTTACAACAAAGTTGAAAAGCGTTTATGACTTTGTTCATTCAGTCTGTCTGTCTGTCTGTCCGTTAGCACGATAACTGCCCTAAAAATGACTTAATCAAAATGAAATTTTAGTATGTTGTTCAGATGGTCTGTAGGACCTATGGGAATGTAAATGAAGTATATTACCCACTTAGTTTTGGATTGAACCCGGGTTGAAAAAATGAAATAGATTGAGCCCTATGGGACCTAATTTTTCAAACATTTTTTAAGCGGATTTAAAATTCACAAATTGCTTCGAAAATTTTAGGTAATATTAAAATTATTCCATAAAATACATAAAAAAATTCAGCGAAATATATTCAGTAGTTTCTTAAATAAAAATTAAAATAATAATTACACCTCTTATATGAAACAATCACGTGACCATGAAATGAAAATATCACATGACCCACTTCAAAATGATATATGGCATCCATCTTGTTTCAAAATCGTGGTTTTTTAAGCTCTTTTTAATTCATATTGAGTGTTGTATCCGTCCTAAAACTACTTTATTTTTGCTTGAATTCTGTGCATCTACATATTGAAACAACGTAAATACAATATATTTGGGTTTAAATGATTATCCAAATTTGATTATTTCTACAACGAAGCCTATTTTTCACTTATGTGAAATGTAAACAGCAAAATATGTAGAAGGAGTTGTATTAGAATTGCTGTATTTCTTTAACACAAAATAATTTAGCCCATGGAGTCCGCATGGCTGATATGAATGAAATATTAATTGATTTTATAAAAAGAAGGACGATTTTTTTCGATGAAGTTTTAAGCATAGAGTTTAATTACTTGTAGCTCCATGGTCTTAATTTTTAAATAAAATAAATTATTATAGTATTGTGATGAAGGAAATGAATGGGAGAAAGTTATGAATGAAATGCTGTTTCTATAGAGAGATCCAGGCGTGTTATTTTTTCTATGACGTCATTTGAATTAATTTCAGTTGTTTTCGATGAAGTTTTCAAATATAATAAATTATTGTAGTATTATGATAGCTTTAAAAATATTACTGTGGAATGTATCGCATTTTATAGATATTTAAACCAGGTAATTTATATTTCAATGCCATCATTTGAATGAAGTTCATTTTTTTCAATGAATGTTTAAGTTTTCAAATATAATAAATTAATATAGTATTGTGATAAGTTTTAAAATATTACCGAGGAATGTATTGCATTTTAGACTTTTTTAAATAAAATTGCATTGAAGTTGGAAAGTGTTTCATAATCAATGCTTTAAGCATGATTGATCTTTCTTGTTATTTATTGCGGATATCTGACTTAATGCCACTTTAGGTGCCATTTTGTCTGACCCATTTCTTACAAGTCGACTCCTACTGTCATTTTACAGCTCAAATTATACTATTCATCTCTCCGTGATTGTATCGTGATGGACATTCAGAGTGTCATAGAGCTTTATGACTGTACGAGTGTGAAACACGACATTTTTCATTTCTTTCCGAAAACGTTCTCTTTCGGAAGCCATTTTTATTCCAAAGTTTTAATTCTGTTCGAGTTTGCACTTATTATACTGAAAGCGTGGGATCTCGCTTCCGCAGATGTTCCGAAGTAATTTTTTACTTCTTTAATTATTGCGCTGGGCAGTGGTTTCGATTCTGCAGACAGTGACGCGAGGTTCCGCACAAAAGTCGTTGGATGCTACAGTTAATTTCGTGCAGGGAGTTGAAGGTCGAGGTGACCTGGATTCCATTTTTCACAGTAGAGGCCCCTGGGCTCTCTTAGCCCTGGGTTTTCGTTGAAGAAGGAGCTTTTATTTCTCGCTCCGGAAAAGTCGGACACAAAAGAATTCGACCCAACGGTCATTTTTGTGTTTCGGAATATAACTTTGATTCAGAAGGAATCTTATAATCCGTGTGGGCCAAAGCAATGGATTTAATTACAATTTACTAAAATTTTCTTCTCTTTTCAGAGGCCCAGAAGGAATGGCCGGGTGCAAAATGTTTAACGACTCGTAAGTGAATCCTAACAGTTAATGCCAAGTTTGCGGAAAGGTCCGGTATTGACTCCTCAGTGTCCGGTGTTCTGAAGTTTATAGCCGATCAATGAATTCAGCTAAGAGCTATGTGTCTTCATCAAAAGTGTGTGAACGATTTATTGCCTTGATCAAAATTGAGATCTTGAGTCGAAGTACTCATCTCTGAATTCAGTGTTAATGGGAAAGAGCTGTTTGAAATCAGTGTTTATTCTTTCAGATAAGTGGTGAAAATTTATTTAGTGAGAACATCGAAATTCGACTTAATTGCATCTGGAAGCGATTGCTCCGTAGGTTAAATTCCTTGTGATAGAAGTATATGAGGGATGTTGTGTTCCATTAATTATTTGAAATTTATGTTTTATAACGTTGTTGTTGAAACCCAGACCGTCCGACCTACCAGAAAGGTGTAAGGTAACCGTTTGGACGGTCGGGAAGTACCACCCAATTTAGACCGGAACCCAGTGGGGGAGGCATCCACAGGGACCGTACCCTCCTTCCCCTACCACCAACCTCTCGGAAGGACTTTCGGACCCACATGTTTAACGTGATCGTACTCCGCATGAACACGGCGGCAGAATGTTTTATAACGTAGATAAATTGAAAGAGTGATATCGTGATTAAGTGCAAAGGCCAAATATTATCTAATATATTCAATACAAGAAATTGGCCAGATTTGTCTTCACTATTTCTATAATTTTATGATATATATATTTAATTATTTCAATAAAAAAAAGAGTTTATTTAAGATAATTTTGACTCATGTTTTCCCAACTTGATGTGGTTACTTTGTTGTGTACCTGTGTGTCCAGTTTGCATTTTGTAAGCCTGGGCAGCCGTTCCTGGGGTTATTGACAAATCACAACGCAAAGAAAAATCTAAAGTAAGTAAGTCGCACTTAATATCTAATTTCTTTCTGTTTGTGTGATCCTTGGAAGGGAGCTTAATTTCAAATTTCCTTTTCCGCCTCCGGTCCTTGGATACACAATTTAAATTGTGTCCGCCGCACATGTGTCGGTTTTTGTGTGACAAGTGCTTAAAAAATTACCACTATCGCTAATGAGTTTCCGTAATTGTCGATTACGGTACCGGTATAATAAAATATGCAGTCCTAAATTAAATTCTTAATCCTTCCCCCCCCCCCACCTGAAATATTACGAAGTTTTTTCTATCTCGTAAATTCTGATTTTCGTTTCGAACCTTCAGAAATTGAGATAATTGCACGTGTCAATATAGAGATATTCTAAATTTGATGTTGGCATCGTTGGAAGTTTAAAAAAGTGGCAATTTTGCATATAATTAATTCTAATATTTTTACCAAATGAAAATAAAATCTCTGAATGTTTTTTTTCTTTTTGCAATCAAAGTCCTTTCAAACACTGAAAGATAAATACAATCAGTTTAAAGAATCGGCATTTTACGCTTTTTAATGTTTATTTATAATCTTTTCAAATATATTTTTCAATCAATAAGACTTACTAAATGAATAATTACTGTCAATGTTTTCATCGTATTATTTATTCCAGATTTTGTTTATGATTAAGTTTTATCGTCTGCTATTTAAATAAACTTATCCTGTTTACAAATAAATTACAGTTTTGTGGCATCATATATTAGGTATTCCAATGAACTGAAAAATAATTCTAATGAGCTGTAAAATTCCAATTTTCTATGAAGGATTTAAGATTGTATAGTTAGTCTTCATAGAATACTTCTTCTAGGAAATTTTTATGTAAGTGAATTTATCTAAAGCTATTAGATTTTATTTTAGTTTTAATCCAAACTTATAGATTCAATATGTACTTATAGAATTGTTGTACACTTCAAAAGAATAAGCTCGCATTTAATGACCAACTAACTGTCAAATACCGTCGTAACAACAACAAAAATTGTACATTTAAAAGTATTGCGTCTAGAAAAGTGAATAACAGCACATACGTTTTGTCTATGTCAGGAATTAACATTGAACATCGGACTTTCGATATTGGACAATAGAAAATTCGTAAAAAATGCAATTCATACAATGAAGTCAAATAAGAAATCATTTCCTATGTAATTTTTTACGAGGAATCGAATGCAATTACTTCGGTGTTGCTAGCATATACAGTTTCCTAAATATTTTACATTTTATGGTGGAATCTTTGAAAACTGGACAATAGCCAATATCATCATTACGTTCCCTATATACGTAATATAATGTAGAGGGAAAATACCGTTAAGGGGCATAAACTCGAGTTTGAGTTTTCTACGGAAGATCATGTTTCAAGCATCTACGAACTCGAATCGTGGGTAAGATGATGTCTATGTGTGTGTATATGTATGTGTGTTAATGTATGTCTGTGCATCCGTGGGTTTGTGGATGCGATAGCTCAGAAAGGAATAAAGCTTTTCGAATAAAATTTGGTACAACTGTTTGAATCTGCAAATACACAAAACCTATTGATTCTAAACGGAATTTAATAATTCGACAATAAATATTTATTTATACAGAATAGCTCTTTTCTCCGTCTATCTAAAACGTTTGGCTATAAATTAGATAATTAATTTGGCAAAATATTGCAAACTCGGCGACTTTTTTGAGGGTGCAAAATTTGCAAAAATACAACCATAAATGAAAATTGGTGCTAAATTAATGAAAATGACGTAACATTGATGAAATATAATAGTTTTATATATGTACTATAGTGCTTATTGAGGATAATATCAATATTGATAACTGACGCATTAGATTTGCGCGAATTATATGTTAATTAGTCCTCCATAAAAGATTTCAAATATCCAATTCAACTCTAAAAACTTGGTTCTGTGTATTTTGCATGTACAATTTTTTTCGCTACGAAAAAAGTAAATTCATTGCATTAAGTAGTGAAAGTCATGTACTGACCACATCAGATTTTTTATTAATTGTTGTCAACTATAAAGTTTTTTCACTGTGGTCTAATTATGAAAGTTGCAATAATAAATTGAAGTTTTAATGTTATTTTACAATGAACTGCAAATATAGAAAACCGATAATTCATTTTACTATAAAAATTCTTTTAAAGATTGATAAATGTAGTTGGTTTTATCAAAAATATTTTGTAATGTATTCGATGTTGAAAGATTTATGATGTGAAACTAGTTGGAAATTAATTAGAAGAATAATTAAATGAAAATATCATAGTACATTCGATTATTGACATTCAGAATAATTCAATTCAAAAGGATCGTATACTTAGATAATAAATGAAAATATCATAGTACACTCGATTATTGACATTCAGAATAATTCAATTCAAAAGGATCGTATACTTGGATAATAAATGAAATATCATAGTACACTCGATTATTGACATTCAGAATAATTCAATTCAAAAGGATCGTATACTTGGATAATAAATGAAACATCATAGTACACTCGATTATTGACATTCAGAATAATTCAATTCAAAAGGATCGTATACTTGAATTTGATGTATGTTTTGCTACTACTGATTAATTTATAAGGATTTTGCAACTCAGTTGTGGTGAAAATGAAAACAGCAACCAGAGAGAGTGAAGATAGTTTATATGTTAACTTGTTCCTATTAAATTCAGTATATGAATTCAGTGAAATCATATTAGTAATATGTTGTAAAATAAAATTAAATTTTTATTAAAGAAATATTTAATTTTATCAACACTTTTATCATAGACTCAAGGATCCTCACTAAATGTAATAAATCAAATATAAAATATATAAGTGGGTCATGGTAAATTTTCTAGTGATTCTGTTATCATGCAGTAACTATTATCGTATCTGACAGGAATATTGTAGAAAATGCAAGACGGTCCACGATAAGAACATTATTCAATAAAAAAAAATTTCACACAATAAGGGAAATAGCAAATGGGATTTACGAAACCGGGGAAAATATTTTGCCTGATAATTTTCTTAATCTTGCTCACAATATACCGCAAAGAGTGATATAAATATTGGATATAAAGTGATTGACTATACAAATAATTCAGATTAAAAATATGATGCATTCGTTGTCTCTTTAAATCTTAACCTTGGACCTTTTTATATAAATTAACGCAAGAAAGATAAGTAAATGTATAACTTATGTTTATTTCTAATAATTTATATATATATACAGCTAGAAGCAATATCAGCCGCGCTTCGCGCATTCTCAGTGGCTGGCGGTACTTAAATGTGGGTATGTAGTTTTATACATGATGTTAAATATTATGTGATAGTCGTAAATATTGTCGTATTAGACTATTTGGGATCACATACAAGTTAAAGGTGTCATTTTAATGATAACCCACATTTTGTTTCTGCACCCAATACTTTTAAGATAAGGAAATATATTTTATTAGTAGCTACTCTTTTTTCAATTAAATCATTTATTATTGTCATTATTATATGTAATTAATTTAATCATTTCAATGAGATATGTGATATCTTTATATTCAATGAATTTTGTTATTTTGACTTATCACTTCACGATAATAATATAAATATATACTATGTACGTTAGCATTTCTTAATGTGAATCTCCCAAGCAGTCATTGGTGTAACTCGCCCACTTTATATCTGCACATGCTTCTTAAAGTCGCTTACTTTTCGCTCGTTTTGAAGATGCTCCGCAGTTTACAGTAGTGCTATTTCACCCTTGCTTTTTTTATCATGTTCATCAATTTTTCAGTAGATTTTTTTGGCTGAGTTAGGCGAGCATTTTCTCTCTCCGTCCGTAATGCTTTAGGGTATATCTCTGACCTTCACTCAATCTCTGGTTGGCTAGAGAAGATTCATGTTTAATCTTGCGTCAGTCTGTGGCGATTTTTGCTCCGATTGGTGCTTACGTGGCTATCCTCAAATTGTAATGTGTTCTTGACATCGCCATAATTATGTGTAACTAAAATGTCTACTTTCTGGATACATACATTCGACGGTATTGCATTTTAGTTGGACACACCTCTGATTACAAAATGGCACACCAGTGTCATGTAAAACGTATATATTATGACATCACCATGACACCCAGCGAAATGATATCAAATTGTACGTGTATTGCTTTTGAGAGGCAAAGTGGTGTAAGATTTCAGAAAAGATGTTTGTGTGGTAAAAGTATACTAAAATATAGTAGAGTTGCAGTATGGATTGCCGTTGTGGAGATCAGCAGATATAAAATGTATGTTAATAGATTCCTTCCTACACATAACCGGCATTTTTTCTAAAGTCTGGCTTCAATCTAAAAATGTATATTTCTTTCCAAAGTCTGGCTTCAATCTAAAAAATGTAAATTTCTGACAGATAAATAATAACACTTTGGCAACTTAAATAGCAAAGCATTGTTCAGCTTTAATTATATTTATTAAAATGTCATTTGTGTTGGATTTACAACAAAAAAACATGACTCTTCAAATTGGCAAACTTAGATAGTTTACTCGGGCAATTTTTGTGATAAATGACAGACGCAATTAACATTAAAAGTCTCAGCGTATAACATTAATTTAATTGGGTCCTCACGTGATATAAAACAACCATACTTTAAAAATCGTATCAGGTCTCATGTTAGCACGAACGGGCACATAATTTGCTTTTGGAACTCGGTTTCGCAGCAAGCTGGCTTCTAGTTTTCCTATATAGCAGGAATTTTTCACTGATATTTTTAAAACACCACCAACTTATTTTTGCCTCGCTTACATCTCTGCAAGTGTACTATAGTTGTTTATTTTTCTCTCGTGTCCTTCGGTCTTCCTTCGAATGGTTCTTGCGTCATCATCCCCCATGGATCTGCCCTCATTGGTAGGCATAGACCCCTTAGCCTTTGCTCTGATTGGGAGACAAGATTGGGGCGTAAACCCTGTTTAACAGCGAGATCCAGTACTGTTGATCCAGTTCTGTTGATCTATATTACGGTCCAAAAATATCGTCAGTTTTAGGATAAAAAATTGGCGTATCGCTGTCTGGTTCCACTGTTCGATGCAAATTTTATTTTATTTCTTAAAACTCGACTTTGACGTCTCTTGACATTCATTGCCTTCAATGCTGTACAGCGTCCCAAAATCAATATTTCTAAAATCGCGAAAATTTGTCGTCACATTTTGTATGTCAACCATAATTCAAATTTTTGACATTTTCGATATTCTTTTTAGTTGACCTGGAAATTGAGACGGATTGGATGAGACTCAAACTAAGATTCTAGTTAAAGTGGAATTTTTTTTGGTTTATTAAGCAAAGTGGTTTTAGGGTTTTGATTGTCCCTTTGTAGCGTCGCTTAAAATGGTCTCCTCATTAATTCATTTCCCCTAATTAAGCCCTTACTTCGAATTTTTGAAATTTTATATAGTTCCTTGAGTATCAAAGTTGTAGCAGATCGTTAGAAATCCAAAACGGATTTACAGTGTAAGTGCTTGATAATTCTGTGTAAGTGCTTGATAATCTTACATAATGTGTATGCAGCGATACGAATCTTACATCTTATGTCAACTCATCTCATGGACACATTATAACTGGGGATCTCATAATAGTTCAGGATAATATACTTAGGAATATTTTGAATAAAGGGTCTAAATTTCGCATTCCATTCTGCCCTTACCCCAAATTTCTTCTTTAGTCTTTATCTTTTGATTTTGATAAATTCACATACCAACAGACTTGTTCACATTCCATTCCTATTGAAGCATTCCATCTATGGAAGTGTACTAACTTACATCTTCTTAAAAATGTTATTATAAATATTAAATTTACGAGGCTTAGTTATCCTTATAAACAACTCCTTTATGGTATTAAAGAACTACAACAACATTTTGTCATAACTTATGTAGATAAAGCTTCTAATAATTATGCCATTATTTGTAAAAAATATTATGTTCTTCTGTTACAGAATTATTTAAAAAGTAATCATACTTTTAAACCCATTAATAATCAGTCCATCAAAATCAAATAAATTATAGATTTCCATATGTTACTTTGGTTCCTAAATTCCACAAATCACCTCTCAGTTTTTGAACTGTCACTTGTGGACATAATACCTTTACCACCACAGCTAGTAAGTACTTGCTAAACTGTTTAAATAGAATTAATGAATCCCTTAAATTTAAGAATTCAGGTTATTTCATATTGAACAATAGTTTTGATTTAGTTAATCACCTTAGCAAGCTTCCACATATTCTTGGTTTCCATACCTTTGATTTTAAAGACCTATTCAATAATATTGACATTAAAGATTTATATAAAGTTATTATCACTCATTATCATGATTATCACTCTTCCAATAATGTTCCATTTAATGTCAAAAACTTTCCTATGCTTTTGCACTTCGTGTTATACAACAATTATATTATCCAAGATGATAATATATATTTACAAACATTTGGTGTACCTCAAGGGGGATGTAGTAGTAGTATTCTAACTAACTTATATCTTTATTATTATGAACTTCATTTTAACTCTTATTCATATATTATATATAGATATGTTGACGACTTAATTTGTATTATCATTGATGATTCCTATCCCATTAATATTGATTTTTACCCCTTTAACCTAGAATTAATCCCTAATGAGCCCAGTGTTAGTCAAACTGTAAATTATTTAGACCTAAATTTAGATACCCTCAATAATCATGTTATCACCAATCTATATGATAAAAAAGAGTCTTATAACTTCACTATTATTAAGCAGCTATCATATCGATCTTGTAATTCTATTCAATTGTTTAGAAACTTCATTTTTAACCAGCTATTTCAAATACATCGACTTTCTGATCCTCAGTTTCACTTACTCCACATCAATAATCTTAAACGCATTTGTCAAAATTACCACTGTCCGGAAGTATATGTAAATAATATTATTAATAATTTCAAATACACCACGCAAAAATTTTACAAATGCATTATTTATCCTTGATTTTATGACTCTTTTTTGTGAATTTCACCCGTTTTTATCGCCTATTTACTACTTGTCCTGAGACTGATACTGCTTACTATTTTTGAATAACTACTTTCCACTTGTTCTGAGTCCTATATTGCTTACTATTTTTGAAAGTCTTCATACATATTATTTTTCGTTCAAGAGTATTAATTACGGTGTCCACTCGCGTTGGCGAAGAGATGTAACATGCTCTGTTGAATGTTCCCCTGCGAACTAGTAGACTTCCGCCTGGTGGCTGTGCCTATGACTTAATATTTCTGTTTTTTATATTTCTAGTTAATAATTCACTTGGTTATTATTATTTCTCCTTCCACTAGCCTGTAGACAGTTTCAATGGTGTCCATAGATATATAATATCGCCATTGTCAGAAACTGGCTATTCTATCGGTTTTAATTCAAATTGTATGGCTGTCCTGACGAGAATGCAATTTCAAACCAACAACCGTTTTTTGTGTAGTTTCAGTTAATTGTTCTCCATATCTTGATCTTCAATCTTGAGCTATTTATTATTGTCTTTTCTCATTTTTGCCGTATTTGCTTTTTTATTTTATATATATATATATATATATATATATATATATATATATATACCTTTTTACTTATGATTTTTGTATACTCATCTTCCCCTCACCCCCTTTATATTATACTGATTAGTTACCTCCTATTTTTATCTTTAGTTTTGGTCTATAGTTACTTATTTGTAACAGGTATGCTAGAAATAGGTTTTTCTGTACTTACCGTTGTTTACGCCCAGTTATCGAATATATAAATACATATATATATATATATATATATATATATATATATATATATATATATATATATATATATATATATATATATATATATATATATATAAATATAAAAAGTATAAAAAGCATTTAAAATTTGAAAAAAGAAGGAAGGCTTAGCGAGAAGCTTACTCGATGGCGGTAAGGGGTTGTGACCTTACACCCCAGTTGTCAACATGCATGTCATAAATACCGCGGCATAGCACTCCTGGATGCCATCCCTGGCTGAAGCCAACCTCCGGAGTGATAATAACAATCATCACTAGACCGTTGAAAAAGAAAAGTCCAATGATAAGATGAAGACCATTACTGGATGGCAAACTAGTCCTTCAGACTACTATGACCTGTATATATCTGCGTGTTATCGTTCTGCGGTCCTGTTATTCATAGTATACGAACCTTCATCGACCAAATTGATACAAAATTGATTTTAACTTTGAACAATATGCATTATTATTACCATAGAAATTATAAATATAATGTAGCATAAAAGAAATGGGGTATTTCTGTAGATATGCTTGTTGTAGAAATGTACCCTATCAAAATCAATACGAATGTCTTCATTGTTAATAATTCTCTGTATTATAGCCAATCCTCCCAAGAATACATTCCTAAATATATTTAAGTGAAGATTGGAATTCCAATTTATCAGACCGTTGTTGATAGGTATATTTAAACTTTTTCTTTTATCATAGATAGTAAAATTTACAGGTATTTTACTGTCGAAAAAAATCGTCCTTCTCTTTTTAAAATCAATGAATATTTCATTCATATCAGCTATGCAGACTCCATGGACTAAATAATTTTGTGTTAAAGAAATACAGCAATACTAGAAATACAGAAATACAACTCATTCTACATATTTTGCTGTTAACATTTTACATAAGTGATAAAATAGGCTTCGTTGTAGAAACAATCAAATTTGGATGATCATTTAAACTCAAATATATTGTAATTGCGTTGTTTCAGTATGTAGATGCACAGAATTTAAGTAAAAATAAAGTGGTTTTAGGACGGATACAACACTCAATATGAATTACAACGAACTTAAAAAATAATGATTTTGAGACAAGATGAATGCCATATATCATTTTGAAGTGGGTCATGTGATCTTTTCATATCATGGTCCCGTGATCGTTTCATATAAGAGATGTAATTATTATTTTAATTTTTATTTAAAAAACTACTGAATATATTTCGCTGATTTTTTTTGTATATTTTATGGATGGAACAATTTGAATATTACCTAAACTTTTCAAAGAAATTTGTGAATTTTAAATCCGCTTAAAAAATGTTTGAAAAATTAGGTCCCATAGGGCTCAAGGTATTTCATTCTTTCAACCCGGGTTCAATCCAAAACTGATTATTCATTTATATTCCATAGGTCCTAGAGACCATCTGAACAACATACTAAAATTTCATTTTGATTAAGTCATTTTTACGGCAGTTATCGTGCTAACGGACAGACAGACAGATAGACAGACAGAATGAACAAAGTCATAAACACTTTTCAACTTTGTTGTAAAGTGCTAAAAAAGGCTCTTCACTTGGATTACACATTTTTGTTATTAATTAGAGAACACTGCAATGCTTTGGTTGTTAGAGCTCATCAAAAATGCATATTTGTGACTGTAGTGCATGATATTTGCCACAAATATTTGCATTTTTAAAGTATTTCAATATGATTAAAATTTCTATGTAAGTACATAGATATTAGTATCTTTGCCCATGCTATAGAGTTATGAATATGTCTTAAAATTTAATAATTTTTAAATAGAAATGTATTATATTTAGAATAAAAATATAAATAAATTCAAATACAATAATTCGTTTGGATGTTGTCGACGGAACTGTATTTTAATTTAAGAATATAACTTATTTAATTTCAATAATTTAGAATTATTAAGAATCTCATAATTAAAATTAAATCTAAATACATTTAAAATACAATATCAATCAAAGAACAGAACTTGCTGGATTATATAATTTTGCCTCATGTTACAAGCTTATTAAAAGTATTTTTCTATATGGAACATGCCACAGACCATGCAGACTGTGCATGTGTACGCCATGTAGGCATACATCGTAGCTCGTAAATAATTGGACGATATTTATTGAAATGTCCTAGTTAAGTTGTAAAGAGCCTTGCTGTCCCAACTAGGAATCGAAATAAGGATCTCCGAACTGACCAGCCGACTCTGTACCGTTGAGCTACTGGGACGAAATTGCAAGCTCTTCTTGCTGAAGTAGACTATGTATTCTCCACCCTCTAATGTCAGATTGACGTGCAACTGATAATCTGACTGACCACCTCCTGCTACTTTTACCTAAAGTTAGCCTCCTGATAGTACTATTTTACCCAGGTTAGTATCCTACGTGGTCGTTATCCCCCCCGCTTTGAAATCGGCCCTCCATATATCAGAGTCGAGTGCACTGAATCCGTACTAGTCGTACTAGTACCACTTTCAGACCTCCGACATATTTGCACTAATCGTCAGAGTAAACTTTTTCGGACGCCATTGTAATAAGTC
Source organism: Amaurobius ferox (assembly GCA_951213105.1). Classification (NCBI taxonomy): domain Eukaryota; kingdom Metazoa; phylum Arthropoda; class Arachnida; order Araneae; family Amaurobiidae; genus Amaurobius; species Amaurobius ferox. Next base: position 41,736,531 of record OX578141.1, on the reverse strand, counting down.
GTGCTGACCTAACCTTGAATCGAACCCAGGATCTCCGAATTGGCCAGCAGGCGCTCTACCGTTGAGCTACTGGGACGAAATTGCAAACTCTTCTTGTCGAAGTAGAATCTGCAAAGTCCCTTTGGGATAACCCTGATCCTGATTAGATTGTGGTATAATTTGGAATACCCATTTTCTTTAAATGACGCACAAAAATCGTCAAATTCTGACATAAAGGAACAAATATGCTTAAATGTATTGATAAAATGCCTGTTATATAAGTAGTTTTTTAAGATGAAATGAAAAAAAACTAATTCCATTATTTTAATATGAACAGTTCCCGTAATTTTTAAGTGTTGGAGAAATTGACATACCGCCATTTTAAAATGGACAGGTCGCGGAATAAAAATTAAAATTTAATTAAAACGTCGATGTAGTTTTGAATAACTGTTCCTACATTTTTTTAATTAAACCCAATCCATTATTAAATAAATAAAATATTGAATTGGAGTCTGCAGTAAGAAGAATATGATGTTCTCCCTCATCAAACTTTATCTTTTTCTTAAAAAAGGCATGTATGAATATTACAAAAAAATCTGTCGCAAGAGGAATGTGCTATGCTCCAAACATTGAAATTTTCCTTTTCTTAAAGATACATGTACGAACAATCCAAAAAAATCCATAACTTTGCAGACGTTAAGTATTATAGAAAAAGTTAGAATATAACTTTAATTACACATCCTGAAAGAAAACCCCCAGCCTTTATATTTTTTTCTTTAAAACTGTAATAAGTCAGCACAGATAAACATATCTAAAAATAATTATGTACTAACTAAGGGTTTGGGGGTTGTTCAGTGTATAATGTCTTTTATTTTAAAATAAATCTAAAATCTGGTACGCAAAGGCCTCCATTATACGTTCCATCTGATCTCAGCAAATGACGCTCATCATGAGCTGATGACGCAGTCTCATTCTATTGGCCATCATCAGAGTCCTTCATGTTTATTTATGCAGATTTCGGATCATTACTATTTTCTTGCTCAGCAAATCTCAAGTCTCGTAGCCGTCATTACTGCGGACCTCTTCTTTTTAACATGTTTGCAAAATGCTGAAACACTGTCGAATACGAACCATTAAGTAACGTTTCAATAACGTAGACGTTCGTAATGCTTTATGTCGCTGAACGATGTAATCTCCATTCTAACTATATTAGGGTACTGTTGGTCGGAGAAAAATGCATTAAAAGAGTATCCTTAGAGGAACTTTCGGTACCTAAATTTAATGAACCTCGTCTTAAGAGAATTGAATAAAGATTCGTCCAATAGGATCAATTGGATATATTGAGGAACAACGTAATTATACACGTTTATAATTAAAACATTTTAATGCGATGTTTTAAGACTTAAACGTAAGATAATAAAAAAAATATAAATTGATTATCATATTTCTTTCCAAAACAAATGTATTTACAGCATTTGGTAATTTTTAGAACAGAAAAAGTGTACGTATCAAGCAATATTTCGTCTAAAGCAAATTCTGGTGCTATAACTTTTATTTCCAGTTGACTGATAATGTGGTAACTGGCAATCAGCAACAAAGATTCGTCCAATAGGATCAATTGGTTATATTGAAGAACAACGTAATTATACACGTTTATAATTAAAACATTTTAATGCGATGCTTTAAGACTTAAACGTAAGAGAATAAAAAAAATATAAATTTATTATCATATTTCTTTCCAAAACAAATGTATTGACAGCATTTGGTAATTTTCAGAACAGAAAAAGTGTACGTATCAAGCAATATTTCGTCTAAAGCAAATTCTGGTGCTGTAACTTTTATTTCCAGTTGACTGATAATGTGGTAACTGGCAATCAGTAATACTGTTGCTGAATACAGTTCGTGGTCAATTTTGTGAAGCGTCCTCCAATCATATTTAAGATTTCAGAATTGATTAAAAAAATAAATCGTCGAATGAAATTGTTTCTCAAAAGTTGCTGTAGCCCAGTGAAAGGATTGAACTTTATAATCAACGAATTATTCAAATTTTCATTAAAATCGCAGTATTTCGTCTCTTAAATGAGGTATTATTTTATTCGATATCATACATGAGTTGTCGAAAATATTGTATTTAAGCTTAAAGCATTTTTATAAATAGGCAGCATACATACTCACAGGTATACAGATGTAACTTTATTAATATGCACCGGTAAGGATATTCAAAGTAATATGCAAATGACCAGAGCAATGTGGCAAAAGCAGATTAGACCTAATCTCACTGTACAAGAAAGAACAATCGTACCTCAGTATTTTCCCTAGTAATGCTACTAAAGTGTTATCTACGGCCATGCAAGAAATCGCGTTCAATTACCTTACAGCATACATTGTAAAGAAATCGATTTATATTTTAAAATAATCCACAATAAAAACGCGATAGTGCAATATACAGTTAAAAAAATGACATTTGAACCTATCAAACCCACTTCATACATACAGAATTTCGTTGCAGGAATCAAATTTAAATTTAATCAGCAGGAATACATTTTACCAAAAAAAGGAATCCAAATAAAGCACAAAGTTGACATACAAGCGCGCAAAATATAAGAAGCTTGTAAATATGCCTCTTGAGTACACGAGAAAAAGGGAGAAGATTATATGCTAAAAGCGAAATGAAAATTTGAAGCATAATTCCTTGGAAATTGGATAGGGCATGGAGAACGTAATCCTCCTAATGCCAAAATAGAAGAGTAGAAAAGTCTGTAGAAATCGGATTCTATGCTGTAAGCTTAAGTCTGGAAAGAGAATGTACCCCGTTCATGATTCAGTATTACGCTGAGATATCTGAGTAGCAAAATTTTATCAAAATGCGTAAATTGTATTTGCATTTAAAATTTATATATATATTTATATATATATATATCAGTACAACGGTTCCTCTGGAGCTTTGATTACTTTAACCAACTTTGCCAAATAGAGTTTCTATTTGCCAACATTTTATTTGACTTTCCATTTGAAAAAGTAACTTTGATGTATAAATTATTAAATTCCAAAGATCATTGTTTTGGGAAAGACAAACAGTATAGTCTTACACATTATGATTAGTATATTTGATTTCGACATTGGGAGAAATCCTTCCTAATGGCCAACAATTTCGCCAAATCTATTTTTCATTCGCCAATTTTAATTATATATATATATATATATATATATATATATATATATATATATATATGTGTGTGTGTGTGTGTGTGTGTGTGTGTGTGTGTGTATATATATGGTGATATTCTTATGGGAAATATATATTAAATTTCACCATTGGCCCCTGTAATGTTACATTAGGATCAGTCGTATATTCAGGAGCTATGCTAGATTTTTAGAACTGAGTAACATTTCAAGGAAATCCAAATTGGAATGATATCTATTTATATGTGTTATTGTAAAACTATGTATCTGTATCGTGTATAAAATAATATAAAAAAATACATTTGAAGGCAGTGAATTAGATGTGCAGTGTTAGGCATTATTTACGCAATGTTAAGTTGTTAAAGGCAGTGAACCAGTATCTGTTTACCGAAACATATACTTACAAAAGTATTTTTTATATTACAAATCATTAAACTTTTATAGTTGCTCTTAGGGTGTTTCGAATGATCAAGAAATTAGCTCAATGTTTAGAGAAAATGATTTTACTTCTCATGGAGAAAATAAGATATAAAATTTCAAACATAAAAGTTAAAATGAAAATTGCAGGAACGTTTTGTCATTTACTGTACAGCATGCGTCAAATCCAAAGCGCGCAGACGTGAGGCCGTCAGTGACAGCGAAAATGTTAAATGATGTGTGCAGTAAGAATTTTGAACACGTTGACGTTGACTAATGAAAAAGTGAGTTTGAATTCAATTTTAACTTTATATTGATTTTTGTAACTCTTTAAATAATATATTAATTAAATTTAAATATCTTTGCAGACAGATAACATTGTTATAATAATAATAATATTCAAAAATAAAATTTCATATAGAAAATAATTTTTATGAACCGGTTCACAGCATGAAAGACAAATGCTTTGAATTTTTCTATCGTCTCCTTGATGAATTCATTTGGAGGTAGATCCGTATAGGAGGATCAATATATATATAAAATAGATCGGTATAGGAGGACCAATAGGTATAAAAACTAGATCGGTATAGGAGGGCTAATTGCATGATCTGCTAAATCGAAGGATTTAACACCAGTGGATAATTTTGTTTGGAGTTATTATATTAATATTATGAGTACCATGTGAAAATCAGCAAAGCTTACCACTCTAGAGAGCCAGCCATAGCTGTAGTAACAGCATCTATAGTTACAACAAACATGCAATATAATATGGTATATGAGATCGAGTATTGTTTCGATATTTGTGTTCAAATATATTAATGGTGCGAATATATTAAGATATATTGAAAGCATTCATTGACAAAATAATTTCAAAATATTGTACTGAAATCATGGTGCATATAAACTTATTTTGAAAACTTTGAGGCATAATTCTTTTATATACTTAATTACGTACAAAAAGGTACTATAGAATAAAATAATTATAGACTGAAATCGAATAGGTATACCCATAGATTCCCCCATGGTTTAATAAGATAACTAGTATGTTAGTACCGACTTAGACGATCAAAAAATTATTTTTTCAGAATTGAGTTGATCATTAAGTTCGTATTTACGCCAAAGTGCACAACAAAATAAATAATATTACTAAAGTCACATAAAAGAGAATGCAATGTTAAGCATAAAAATTTATATAAAGATATAAATACCGCATAATAACACATGTAAAACTGTATCAAATGATACACAGAATGATATATCAGTGATGATGCGGGATAAATTTTCACCATGCAGTAAAGTAAAAAAAATAAATAAATGGTGCCAGTTTTCTTCTAATGTATTCTATAAACTTCGAACTAAGATCCCAAATTAATAGCTTTCTGCATGGTATCATTATATATATATATATATATATATATATATATATATATATGCGTGTGTGTGTGTGTATACATGTATATACAGGGTGCCCACTTATACCCGTTACACCCCCCTTAACTTCTAAACGGTGACAGATTAGGCCATAAAGTTGGTGCCTAGGTATAGTAAAAATGCTATGCGCTACTCGATGAGACAACTCACAACGCCATCTATCCGCAAATTTTACAATTAGCGGTCCTATCTCGTAAACGGTGAACGATACGTGAAAAAAATCAATAAGAAAGTTGTCGAGCACTCTCGATTTAGTACGAAAAGATACCTTGCGCACATTAATACTCAAAACAGAATGCAAAAAATGAACATTTGTTTGGTCACGATTTCAAAAATTGTCATGCCATAAAGAGTGGAAGAAAGAAAGTGAGACATTTCCCTGTCTTCAGGATTATTTATTTACAATAGTATATTGCTCAAAATACTCTCCGTTAGCCACTATACACATTTGCACCCTGGGCAGGATTTCTCGCTGCACATTGTGCAACATGGCAGGTGTTACGGACGCACAAGCATCAATAATGCGTCGTCGAAGATCCTGCAATGTTGGCGGAGGGGTCGCATATACCTGTCCTTTTATGCGTCCCCATAAGATATATATATATATATATATATATATATATATATATATATATATATATATATATATATATATATATATATATATATATATATATATGTATTATATATATATGTATATATATATATGTGTGTATGTGTGTGTGTGTGTGTGTGTCTCAAATTTCATCTTAGAATGAAACTTATACAAATGCATTATTTGTAATGTTATTGGAAAAGATATTTCACACATAAAGATTACCCGGGTTCGATTCCAGCCACTGCCAAAACTGCCGCCGTGTTCATGCGGAGTACGATCACGTTAAACATGTGGGTCCGAAAGTCCTTCCGAGAGGTTGGTGGTAGGGGAAGGAGGGTACGGTCCCTGTGGATGCCTCCCCCACTGGGTTGCGGTCTAAATTGGGTGGCACTTCCCGACCGTCCAAACAGTTACCTTACACCTTTCTGGTAGGTCGGACGGTCTGGGTTTCAACAACAACACATAAAGATTAATCAAAACCCATACTGGGTAATAAATTTTTTATACCCTGAATTTATTTGTATATGTTAAATATTTCCTGGTTGAAAAACAAAAGATATTTTCTGAACAATATTTATGCATTTTTAAAACTTTTATTTGAAAATTGACTAGATTATTTTAGAAAAAAACTATGATACAAAATATGGAATGAAAAAAAAAATTGCTTTTAGAACGAAGCGTGAATTTGTAAACTAGATTAGTATGTAGATTAAAAATATCTTTTGACAAAATTTTCAATGCATCCATCATTTTTTAAAATTTATCGCAAACTACAAACATTGCACACATTTTGCTCCGTGAATTAACTTGAATGAGAAGAAGAGTTGAAAATATGCAAAACGGAATGAAAATTTTAACTGGCTTCTTAAAAAAATGTGGCACGCCTGAAGACTTAATATATTTATACAAAAGAAAAACCCAAGAAAGTTTAAATTAGATTTGATCTTGAGCAGTCATGTTTCATTATTCATTATTTACAGATATATATTTGGGAGAGATAACTGCTACATCTGCATCTTAAAGGAAGGAATTTAAATTTTCGTAAGTCGAAAAATATATTCTCATATATCAATTATACACATACACACATACACACACACACGCACACACACACATATATATAGCCATTTTCCCTACTTTAGTTTGAATGGAATGAGTTAAACCAATATATCGGTCACATTTATGTGCTAAATGATACAGTCCAGTCACAATAAATAAAATTGCTACTTTTAAGAAATTAACTTACAATACTTCCTGGAAGAAAATAGGTTATGTCAGTTAAATGACTACAATAGTTCCGACGGCGTTATAATTCCCCATCCTCAAATCAAAGCCCGTTCTTTAAAACCTCTAAGAACGACTGGAAATTCAAACAGAGCTGGAAAACACAAAGCAAATATCATCTAGTGGGTGGTATCAGCCATTAAATGCAACAACTGCAAACATATAAACACGGGTCGATATATCCCCCCACTGTGAAAGAAAGCAACGGCTGCTATTTCTGAAATCTTAAGCAAGAATCATTAGCATTGATATACGATGTAAAACAATAGAAAGATAAAAATAAACATGAACAGTGGAATTATTGGTAAAATAAAATAAATGAGTTTAGAGAGAGTAAAAAATAGACAAACCCCTGTAAAGAAGGAGTATAAAACAATTACAGGGGAATGACACAGTGATTATGAAGAAAATAACAAATTAAAGCAACCGGATTCGAAAGTTACTTTCATCAATCAAACTACTGTAAACGACTGAAACAAGGTAAGAAAGGAATATAACAAAGAAAACAGGTTTCATGAGTTGTGTGAATTGAATTCATAAACTAAAAGTATCAATCGATCAGGTTACCCAAAATATAATTGAATGGGAATGAAATTAAACATATACAACCAAATTGAAAAAAAACAGACAGTTTTGGATGCTATATGAGCTAACTTTTAAAGTCTTTTAGAATTACTTAATTTAGTTTAGTGGAGATAATTATTTATCACACAATATAAACAATTTCCTAGGTAAACATATTATACAACTTTAGGCAGTAAACAGAATACTTGTGCAAATGAATTAGTTTATCGATCTGTATGTCCGTTAAACTGTTTCTGAAGTTAAAACGGTTCAAATTAGCAGTCAAATGAGAAGTACCACATATTCTAGAAAAATGAGATAAATAAAGAAAAAATCAAAAAGATCAAGGATTTCGTTCAAGTTGCAGTAAGAGTAAAAATTAGAATTAAATTGTACACGGAGACTTTTGAAAAATAGGAAATGCACATTCATTCTTAACTGGGGCATAAAACGTTCCAGGTGAATAATCATTTTATGAGTAGATTTTCGGTAAGACAGAAGTTTTAATTCCTTTGTAGTTAAGAGTTTTAGACTGCTATAGCACACTTTTGAAAGACGTATATCAAGAAATTTCAAAATGACCATAAAAAATTTCAAACATTGTTTTGGACATTTTTTTTTTGTGTTTGTATAAACCCTTTTTGCGTATCAAAAGAACTTATACAGCAGGGCGTATTTAGGGGAAAATACGTATTTAGGACGTAATATGCAGTGATATTAGAGCATTTGATATGCCCATAGTCAGGATCAATGCGTATTGCTTATTCGATCAGCAGTCTAAGGTGTGATTAGGTGATTTTAGATTTTCTTAAATATCGAAGCTAAGATAATTTGATAGACACTAAAATCAAGATTCTAGCTACAGCGAAAGTGCTCGATATTTTTGATATATCACCCCTCACTCACTGAGTCAAGTTTCTTGCAAAGTGTTTTGTCTCAATTTTTTGCAAACAATACTATGTTAAAGAGCTGAGAAATCAGTATTGCTGTACGGAATGACCTCCCATCTTACTAAAGTACACAGTAAAAATTCAAGCAATTTCTTAAATTTTCAAACATATTTTCTCATTCTGATAATTTTGATTTACAGCTCCTTTTCCCCTCTTATTTTTACGGGATATATTTTACATGTACGTTGAATAAGTACATGCTCCATTGATACCGCACACACAGTTTAATATCTTTAACAGTACATAAGTTCTACATTTTTTCATTAATAATTATCTTTGGAACGCTAGCGTAAAAAGGTCTTATATCATAAAAATTTTTATTTTATGATATGTATAATCTTAATCTATAACAGATCAGATATATTAAACATATGTTTAGCACAAAGTAATCGAAATTTAAACGTCACTGATAGAAAATGTTGACGCCGTTGTTTACGCTGACATAATCTAACACAATCTAAAATGTCCCCTAAGCTACCACAAGATTAGATAAAAAGTATTTCAAATATATTATAATTAAAACTTTAATTTGCTGGAATATTTTAAATTAAATCTCCAGACACTCTATTTTATGCTCTAGATACAATCTTTTACTCTATAGCAAAATACTAATTACTTAGTAAAGATTTCCAATACATTGTTATCAGAGATAAACTATACGTGCACTTTTCTTTGCAGTATTTGTGAGTTTCATTTTGCTAAAGGATTATAATGAATCATAGAATGTTAAAAATGCAGAGATTTATCTTAAGCAGAGAAAATAATGCCTAATACAAGACTGTGGATAATGAAGGGAAATCCCAAGGTGCTTTTAAAGACAATAAGTAGTAATTTACAAAGAAGCAGTCGATTAATTTGTTGCTCTTCCAGCTTTAGAGTGCACATTTCACGCGAAAAAATGTATTTAGGAACAATATTCACATAAATTTAGGAACTGTAATAATTATGTTGTAACACAAATATGTGTAATTGTGACACAACTTACAATTATTACTAGTTATCCGCTTTCTATACCAGCTGTCTGCTGCGCGTGCTTGCGGTCACATATTTAGGAACCTGTTCTTTAAATGAAATTAATAAAAATACAACCGCTGCGTGGGCTCACATGTGACCCTGTCAAGGCCATTGCATGGGCTGAGCTGCATTGCAATAACTTTCAACAGCATAGCCCACCACTACGCGGGAGTAGTGTCAATTCGTTGCACGCCAACGGAGACTAAGTTCAATGTCATTTTAGAAGCATTTGACTTGCAATCGCTTTTTTGCAGTAGAGAACGCGTAGCCTCTCACAGCGTAGGCGTTATGCTGCAGCGCAGAGTCCACTTCGGCAATAAGAGCTTGGAATTTCGTCCCAGTAGCTCAAAGGTAGACCGTCGGCTGGTCAGTCCAGGGTTCGATTGCCAGTTGGGGCAGAAAGCCTCTTTACAACGGCGCCCGAACGAACTCTGTAGGTTAGTGCAAATATGTCGGAGTTCTGAAACTGACCTTAGTACGACTAGCACGGATTCAGTGGACTCTGGGATATTGAGCGTTGACGTTCAAGATGACAACGACTATGCAGATACTTACCTAGGTAAATACAGTAGTTTCAGGAGGCTAAGTTGAGATAAAAATAGCAAGAGGCGGTTAGCCAAATTGTCAGATGCACGTTAATCTGACTTTAAAAGTTGGAGAATGCAGAGTCCACTTCGACGATACGAGCTTGCAATTACGTCCCAGTCGTTCAACGGTAGAGCGTCGGCTGGCCAGTTCGGTGATCCAGGGTTCGATTCCCGGTTGGAGCAGGAAGTCTCTTTACAATGCGCTCTAAATAATTGGCTTGAAATGCCTTCTCTTACTATGCGGGCGTAAATACACCTAAGTTCACATTTCGTTCTCGCGTACATTAGAGATTCATTATAAATATTAGTTAGCGTGCAATCATGATACGTTACGATGGTGAAGAAAAGGGGGATTAGTATACCAGGGCAATTTGCATAGTTGTAACTCATGCGGATCAACATGAGTTGATCTGGAGGAAAACGCAGATTAATTAATAAAAAAATGTACCTCTACACAGCTCTTAAGAAGCGGTAAATTATCAAAATTAAGTGAAGAACGTATTAAATTGAGATTATCAGAACCAATTTAAGAATTTTGGCACCCAAGTTGAATGAACACAAAAATACAATAAAATCATATAAATATTACATAAATATAATACACAATATAACGGGGACTTTAATTAAATAATTTCAATGATCAATATTTAGATAAACAACGAATATCAGGATTGTGAAACTGTGAGACCAGAAATAGATCTCACATTTGATGATACACTTTTATGTACAAATTTATGGTGACCAAAGCAGCGAACAATATTTGTAGTCTGACTGGTACCGAGTTTTATAACCCCGTGAACCTGAAGTTCAGAAAACCACAAATTTAGGGGTGCCAAGACAGAGGGGGTCGAGCTGGGCCTTACGAGATGTGGAATGGTTCCATTGGTTGAAGGAGTAACCAATAAAAAAAGGAAGATTGTTACGTCAAACTCAATGCCCCAAATGGAAGAAAAGGGGGAGCTACCCCCTCCCCGAGGGAACCACAACCGGTGACCCGAGAACCAAAGAAAAAGACAATTATGATGATTTGACTTGAGAAGATAACTTGTGCACAGATAGAAACTAACATGACTTGAGAGAGTAAGATACTAATATGACTTAAGGCAGGGATGTTTTAATACGACTTAAGATAACTTGGAGACGATGACTGGATTTGGGGGAATTCAGACTTGTAGAGTGTGCCGTAGAGGTTCCAAAATAATGGAGATATATTAATGGGTGAGTGCAATCAGAGTACGAGAAGGAGCCACACACCAAAGAGTTATGGTCAGTACAAACGACTGTTGCAAGCATTTGATATATGATCAAAGCCCAAGACAGACTTGAAGGTATGTGCCCATTGAAAATGATATCAGGTCATAACCACTATTTAGGATTTTCCGTTTTGGTCACATATGTCCCCTCCGCTGAAATAATATAATTAAATAGTGTAATTGAATTTAATTAAGATTTATATTGTTAATAAATGTTTTATTGTTAAAATTTAAATGCTGCAGTCAATGAGTATTATAATAATGAATAATTCCTTTACAGGACTCACACGAAAGTTAAATAATTGTAGGGTTTTATATAGCGGCACAACTAGCAATGTACGATTAAATAATAAATCCACTAATATGAGAATTTATGGCAATGTTAAGATATGATGATTAATAATAATTAATGGTAATGTTAACTTTAAGTTATATTTTTATTAAGTTCCAACAGAAACGATGCATGTGAAATATAAAATCTTACCAAAACTGTATTACAGAAATGGCTTATACTTTCAGGTATATGCACATTTATTTCCTAGCACTGAGGATTACTTATATAATTGATCATTTTCCTTACTTATACAATACTTATGCGATACTGATTTCCCCAAATCTAGTCAATATTAAAAAAAAATGTTTATGTTTATGCAAATTTAATTAAAACAAAAACGTAAGATCTCTTAGCTACTTCTTTGTTTGTTTGAAGTTGACCTTATAAACTGGAAATGGATGCACGCAATCACTAAATCAATAAGGCATTGACTTAGCGTTACTGACGGTATAGGGAAAACAAAATATTGATTGCTCACTCGACGGCGTGAATACTGATCCATTCTGAGAAGTACTGAGCTCCAAGGTCACTATGGCACTATTTATACAAGGAATTTCTAATAACTGAGCTTAAAAACAAAGTCGATGAAGGTATCTGTTTCTTTAGTTGGTTAATGTTTAATTTTAATGTAACACATTTCGAGTTTTTTAATGATCACCAAATCACATTTAAGTGCGGTAATTTATAGCATGTTGACATTATTGAACAGTTAATCTATCATATTAATCAGTGAATCATGGTTTAGTGAAATGTTGTGTTGATGAATATTACTTACATTTTCAGTTTTAAACGTTCTTCTGTTTCGCTATCTCTGATCAAATTGTGATGGGAAATTCAACAGAATCTTCAACTCAACTAATGTATAAGTTATTTTCTGTTAGTGGTCAAATTGTTAAGGATAGTTTTAAATGTACATAGCAGCATAACATTTCACACAGTTTATCCCTACCATAATCTTTCTAAGAAATCATCGAGAGACAACTGGTATGAAGGATATCGGGGGGGAGGAGGATTCTTCGAGAAAAGTTTGTCGAATTTTGCTCCAAAACTGCACGTTTAATAGAAAAATGTTTCAAACGAAAATGTTTATCATAAAAGTATCTATAATAAAGATTATCACTTTTTGATGAGATGAACTGTTTGGCTAGATCTCTTATGAAAAATATCTAAAGCAGCCATGTGCAAACATCGTTAAAATTAGAGTAAAATAAAGATTTTCACCATGCAGTTGTTTTTATAAAATACAACCTTATATTTTGTCAAAATGTAATACAACTGTTATACATTTAAAAGAAATTAAATTTAAAAAATGGACGATATTATAAGTACCTGCAGTGAAGATTTTTTAACACTTTACAACATAGTTGAAAAGTGTTTATGACTTTGTTCCTTCTGTCTGCTGTCCGTCTGTCCTTTAGCACGATAACTGCCGTAAAAATGACTTTATCAAAATGAAATTTTAGTATGTTGTTGAGACGGTCTGTGGGACATGTAGAAATGTAAATGAATAATATCACCCAATTAGTTTTGGATTGAACCCGGGTTGAATCATTGAACTCTATGGGAACTAATTCTTCAAACAATTCTTAAACGAATTTAAAATTCACAAATTGCTTCGAAAATTTTTGGAAATATTCACATTATTCGATAAAATATATAAAAAAAAATTTCAGCACAATATGTTTGGTAGTTCTTTAAATAAAAACTAAAATAATAATTGCACCATATTATGTGAGGTATGGCATTCATCTTGTGTCAAAATCGTGATTTTTAAAGTTGGTTATCACTATAAACGAAACACATCCCGATGGTGCACGTTGTATATGGAATGACACCGATGCAGTCGAAATTCGTGCTTTTCTTGGATTGTTGATCATGATTATACGATACTGAGATTCACTTGAAAAAATTCATGATTTATGGAGAACAGATATAGGCACCACACGTTCTATATATGCAGCTACCATGTGCCGCGATCAATATCTAACTCATATTTCCGTCATTCGATTTGATGATATGAATTTCAGAGCTGAATGAAAAAAAAACGAGATAAACTTGCTCTGCTTCGATCTGTGATACACATATTTGCAGAAAACTGTAAAAATATGCACGAAGCGTCACCTTTCGATAAGTTGATGAGGAATTGATAAAATTCCGAGGCAGATGACTTCAAAGTATACATGCCTAGTAAACTTGGGAAATGCGGCATCAAAGTCTGGATGCAGTGTGATGCTACAACATTCTACTGCAGTAACCTGCAAGTTTATTTAGGCCGAACAGGCGATCAACCTGAAGTGAATCACGGACCCTGTGTTATAAAAGAACTTGTAAGTTACCGGAATAATTCTGGTCGCAATGTAACTATAGAAGACTTTTTGACAGATATAACTTTGGACGAATACCTATCAGCATGCAACGTGACTCTGGTCGAGACCATGCGCAAAAATCACGAAGATCTTCCTAAGTGTCTGGTCAATGTAAAACGGAGAGTAACTTATTCATCTTATTTCTTTTCACCAAGAACCTGACATTGGTCTCATATGTACCGAAAAAATAAAAGTGTTTTTCTCCTCTCAAAAATGCACTATGAACACAGTATTGTTGATGAAAGTAAACAATTTAAGCAAGACATAATACTAGATTACAACAGTACAAATAGTGGCTTTGACATTCTGTATAAGCTAGTCTGGGAATATACTTGCCGTAGGAGTACCAGGAGGTGGCCACTGAGTCTATTTCTCAACTTTATAGATATTGCCGCCTATAAGGCTTTTGTCTTTTGGGGAAAGAATATACAAAAAAATATCGACTTGAAGTCCATGGAAAATGCTCGCAAATGGTTTCTGGAAGAACTTGGAGGACAGTTGGTGGTACCTCAGTTGGAACGCCGCGCTTCACATATTGAAAATGAACCAAATGGCTGCAAGGAGTTCACAATTCAGGCTATAAAACTTAGTGTAAGGGAAGTAAGAAAAGTAAAGCATCAAATCGACTCTGAGACGACTTTCAGCGAAACAGGGTAGGTGTGCTCTATGCTATGTGATCAACAAATGACACCAAGTATTCGCAGAAGTGCAAGAACTGCAGGAAGTTTACTTGTAAAAGCTGGACTTCAAGTATTATTTTGTGTATTGATTGACAGAGAAATGAGCAGCAGAATAGAAATGTAGTTATAATACATTACTGCCATTATTCTTATAAAGTGTATTTTTGAAATTTTTATTTACTGAGTTTTACTGCTATTTAATTATTCATAATATTGTGGAAATTACATTTTTCTCTTTGTAATAAATGTTTATGGCCAGTATTATATCTCTTCAACAGTTTTCTGGCCTAAACATTTTAATAACCTATGGGGTCAAAAATGATCCCCATCTTTGGCATTTAGGAAATATTTTGAGCTTAGTACTGCAAGGGTTAATGTCGAAAACTCAGACCGTTCGGCTCATCCGTGGTCATAGAGCATAATTTGGGCGGCCGGGCGAGGGTTAATGTGTAAAATTCCTTTTAAACCGGGAACGGATCCACCGATCTTCCTACTGGCCCACTGACGCTCTACTGTTGAGCTACTGGGACGGAATTACAGGCTTTCATTGTAAAAGGGGACCCTGTATTCTCCTCCCTCTATGGTCAGATTGAAGTGCAACTGACAATCTGACTGACAACCTAATGATATTTTTATCTCAGGTTAGCTTCCTGGTGTTATTTTTATCATCCTCCAGGTTAGCTTCCTGAGTGGTCGCTGATCTTCCGATTTGAAATCAGCACTCAATATACCAGAGTCCACTGAATCTATGCTAGTCGTACTAGTGTCATATTCTGACAACCGACATCATTGCATTAATCTGCAGGGTTGATTTGTTAGTCGACGTTGGCCAGTCGACGCTCTACCGTTGAGCTACTGTGGCGGTATTGCAACTCTAATCTGAAAACCTTTATTCCACTTCCATTTTTTACGCCAATATTGGTTGTTTTCATTTGGGGGGAGGGGATTTCCAGTTTTTTTATTTTATAGGGATGCAATTTTGCAGCCTTTCTGTTTTTCTCATCAAAGAGGGATCAAAATATTTACTATACATAAAATATGATAAACATTTTTGGTTTGAAACGTATATCGTTTATACTTACGCTTTTGGAATAACATTTGAAAAAATGTTTCTTCGACGACTATCCCCCAGGGTGGGGGGCCTGATGAATTACGTCTCGATGGGTTTGTAAAAAAGTTGTAGTAGAGATAGTTTGTGCGAAGTTTCATTTTGTTATCCAAATTTGAACTATCGAATGTCTGACAGAACGTTCTATAAAGACACAGAGATATTTTGGAGATATTTTGTCACTTATAAAGAACCAAATTCTGACAAACATTTGCAATTTGAGGAAATTTAAGAGATAAATTAGAAAGGTTGGGACCTAAGTAAGGAAAACTGATGGCTAACTTAATTGAAAAATGAAAGTTAATTTGGAAAATAAAGATTTATGTTACGGAATTTGAATGTAGAGAAATTGAAGAGAAATATTATAAAGTTAAGAATTTAATATTGGATTTGAAAGAAGTTATAAAAGACCGAGTATAAGTCGACAAATGTTGACTATTAAAATGAGAAAGTTGAGTTAAAGAAAAGGGTAGAAGTTGTCACAAAAGCATTTCCTTTAATTTTGGAAATGGGACACGTGATGGATCCATCACAAAAGTATCACCTTACAACCAATGCTCTTTTATAAATTGCTCCAATTATCTTTAAAACTTGGATATTTATATAAATAGAGAGGAAATACAATTTAGAAACGAAATATATTTACAACAACGTCGCTTGTATTTTTTTTTATAATTTTTGAGTAATGCTTTTAAAAACAGATTTTACTAAAAATTGCTAAATAATGTGAAGTGTTGATGTTTTATCCAAGATGAAAACATTTTGTCACGTTAATTATGTTAAGTATTATTTTAAATTTGAAATTACAGCTATCTAACTAAGTGACTGAAAATTTAAAAAATAAAACCATGTTTCTATCCACACTTTTCCAGTCTAATATACAAGAACGAAATTATAAATAAAAATATTATCTAAAATACTAAAATAAAACGACATGGAGAAAGAGATATATGATTTATTTTCCATATTTATATGAACAATAAATCATATATCTCTTTCAGTTCTATATAGGATTTCTACATTGCATTCCGTCAGTTCTATATATGATCTTTACATTGCATGGTCAAGTATTTTATTCCAAACGTTTTAAATGAACCACATGAATTTCACTATTGTAACATTTATGAGTGGGCAACAGTTTATCGCGATTTAAATATAGCAAAAATGGGGAAACAGATATAAAAGTAGGGAATAGTAGGGGGTTCTGGCTCACGCGGTGCTATACTTTAACATGGGGAAATTGCGGTGCTAGTTCTCCCATGTTAAAGCATAGGCGCACCTCATGAGGAGGGTTGGAGTTTCCACCAGCACGTGACTTTCCATGAAGTCAGTCAAAGGTTAGGATGGATCAGATGATTTTTTTTTTTTCTTTTTCTTTTTTTCAAGTGTTAATGTTTTAAAAATTTCGTAAAGTTTTTTTCTTATAATTTTTCTAAAATGTAAGTTTTTTCAACAAGTTGGATTTTGAGGGTTATCGAATTTCTCTATGGGAAATAACATGAATTTTAAGAATGTGCCGTTTTTAGCGTTTTTTTCACAAAAAGTTTTAAAAACGTTAAAAAAACAACAAAAATGTGCGTTTTTTCAACAAGTTGAAGTTTTGGAGTTGTTGGATTTCTCTATGGGAATTAACATGGGTTTTCACACTTTTGTGAATTTTTTAGAAAAAAAATGTGGTTTTTCGCAAAAAAGCGGCCAAAAATGTGTTTTTTGAAAAACGCGGAATCGGCCGATTTTTTTCAAACTGTCGGATTTCTCTATGGGAATTAACATAGGTTTTCACACTTTTGCAATTTTTTAAAAAAAAATGTGCGTTTTTGCAAAAATGCGGCCAAAAAAGCGTGTTTTTAAAGTAGCAGAATTTCGGGAATCTCGGGAATCTCGGGAATTGGGTGTATGGGAGTCTCGAGAATC
Organism: Amaurobius ferox; assembly: GCA_951213105.1. Lineage (NCBI taxonomy): Eukaryota > Metazoa > Arthropoda > Arachnida > Araneae > Amaurobiidae > Amaurobius > Amaurobius ferox. The sequence goes on along the minus strand of OX578141.1, from coordinate 41,718,869 downwards.
TCGGAGGGTTTAAGGGGTTGTTGTTGATTGTTGTTGAAACCCAGACCGTCCGACCTACCAGAAAGGTGTAAGGTAACTGTTTGGACGGTCGGGAAGTGCCACCCAATTTAGACCGGAACCCAGTGGGGGAGGCATCCACAGGGACCGTACCCTCCTTCCCCTACCACCAACCTCTCGGAAGGACTTTCGGACCCACATGTTTAACGTGATCGTACTCCGCATGAACACGGCGGCAGTTTTGGCAGTGGCTGGAATCGAACCCGGGCCTACCGAGTGCAACTCCAGCGCGCTAACCAATGGGCTACCGCGCCCCAGGATTTAAGGGGTTGTTGTTGTTGTTGAAACCCAGACCGTCCGACCTACCAGAAAGGTGTAAGGTAACTTCTTGGACGGTCGGGAAGTGCCACCCAATTTAGACCGGAACCCAGTGGGGGAGGCATCCACGGGGACCGTACCCTTCTTCCCCTACCACCAACCTCTCGGAAGGACTTTCGGACCCACATGTTTAACGTGATCGTACTCCGCATGAACACGGCGGCAGTTTTGGCAGTGGCTGGAATCGAACCCGGGCCTACCGAGTGCAACTCCAGCGCGCTAACCAATGGGCTACCGCGCCCCAGGATTTAAGGGGTGTGTTTCCTCAACCATTTCGGTCTTGGAGTTCAAAAATTTTAAACATAAATATTTTAAATAATAGCAGATACTTGTTTTCAACAATCTAAATGGGGTAAGGTCTCTTTCATAAATTAGATGTTGTTAGAAAAATATATATATTTTTTAAATTGTGGTCCCACCTCCACCCGGTGTATAGGATACACCGCCACAATTCAATCTAGCATGGTCTTGTCATTTAAATTTGATAATGACCGTATGCTAGGCTCTTGATACCATCCTTTAAGATATGTCGCTTATCATCATAGGGGGATAAGCCCATTTTAATTTGCTTCACAGTATACATCTGATGGTCTTTACTTGCAATTTTAAATTGCTCCACTCTATTATATCTTCGCCTTGTTAGGCAATTATAATAATCTTCATGACGGATGTGTTTTTTTACAACATTCTTATTAACACCTTTAGCAGTCTTTTTATCCGTGAAGGGTGTTTTTAGGCTATACATTTTCGATCTTAGGCCTACAAATTCCACGGCAGGAGTTCCATTCAACTCGTCTTTCATTTTTCCAATCCTTTTTTTATTCTTATTGGAATGTAGTGGATGTGTTGGAGGATAATCCGAAAAGTCAAAATGGTCTTCATAACTTTCAAAATCTTTGTAAATATCCTCTGTTTCAATTTCATAGCACAGGGAATCGGTGTCTGTGAAAAGCAATTCGGCTCGGCTTCCATACATCATCACAAATAATAAAATCATCATCTTAATAAAATCATAATGAAACTCATACATAAGTGTTTTACTCAAGTCCAGTACTGAAAAACCTGCATAGATGGGTCTATTCAGTTTCAAATGAGTCTTATGCATATGAACTGCTACCAGATCTTCATTAAATATTTTGAAGGAGTGTAAGGCTGGTGATGCAAGTAATTTTTTCAGTCTCTTCTCAGTCTGTACTAGCTTAACATCCATTCTTTTTCTCAAATTTTCCATAGTTTTTCCAAACACTGCGTTATTCATAAGTTTGAACAGATCTTTTTCAAAGGAATTTTTTGCTTTCATTCTCTTCTCAGTGTTAAATTGTACATAGGGCTTCAACCAGGGCTCTTGCTTAAAAGTTAATACTCGATGGATTTTCACAAGTTTCATCCCTAGCTTCATATACTGCTTTAAATTTCTATAATGCAGAACATATTTAACCTTATGATTCAAATTAGGTGTTAATTTGATCTGGTCCTTGCATATTTTCAAATTCATTTCTTCAGATAAATTCCGGCTATACTCCGAAATCAGAGATGGGGTGATATGAACTCTTTCGGGTGCTAGAGGATAATCATTATGCTTATCATGCAAATCATGGGGATAGTCTATATCCACTTCGATAATATATCCCACAGGTGAGTCATCTTCAACAGCAAGTGGATTAAAGTTCTGAATGTCTTGAGAATCAAGCCATCTAAAATCCGATACGGGGAGTGCTTGGCTTAGAGCCCACCCATATAGATTATTAGCATCCAGGTACATTATATATTTGCTAGGTTTCGTAGAATCAAAATGTTCCAAATACTTGTTATTAGCCTGACTAAGGCGCTTACTAATAACACTAATACCGCCTCTTATACCTTCTTCTAAAAATAAGTACATATCAGGATCTGTAATCAGTTCTAATGATACTCCACTAGTCTTCAAGGCTGCATTCCAGGCAAGAGATGGTAATGTTAAACAGTGGGCAGCATCTATTCCATAATAATTCAATGTCAAATCACGGAAATTCTCAAAAATGTCCGCTAATAGAAGAATATCAGTTTTTATGTACAAGTCATGATATTCCCCCATATTCTTTATCTTTAAAGATGTCCAAACATGTTGAGCATAGGCATAGGCATCATCAGAGATCTCCTCTCGATTTAAATCATCAAAGAAGGCCTCTTTAGAGGGTAAGCTCGTTTCTTCAAACTTGGTAGCACAATCCATATAAGAATAGGGGTAAACACCCTTTCTAGTCACTAAATCCACTTGATCACTTGTAAAATGTTCTTGGGTGATACGAAACTGATTGGATTCCAAACTAGAACTTTGTTTCTCAATAGAGGCAGGTAAGAATTGAAGAGAATCTATAAACTGTAAACTTCCTAGGCTGAATGTAATATATTGCTGCATATTGCTACTGATGCATTCAATCCTCTTTCCTTTAAATTCACCGACCACCTGCATAATTAAATGTCCATCATACCCCTTTAAATTATGAAACACAACGGGTATGCGTCGTCTTATCTTGTAATTCAGATTACAATTAGGATGGGCTGCACCTCTGTACTTGGAAGTTAAGTGGCAATGGTCTCTCACACGCTTTTCTCCTAAAGCCTTGTTACAAATATGGCAGAGAGTAGCATTTTCAAAGTTTTCACGATCTTCAGCAGTAAAATTCATTTTCATATTTTCTCTCAGTATTCTCTGAATCTCTTCTTCTTCTTGAATAAGGGCTTTCAAAAAATGATGAATCACATCTTCACCCCTATAGATAACAGGTCCTTTAAAGGTTTTTCCATCAGGCCCAATAATAATATAGGCAAAACCACAAGGAACATGATGAGATAAGATACTCTCATGTGAAACAGAAGGGATATTCTCACATATATCCACTTTCATTAGGAAAGACTCAAAGTCTGCGTATACCACAAATGGTACACGCATTTGCATGTAAATACTTTGAAATTTCAAAATCTTGTCATTGTCACTGGGAAACTCCACTCTCTGTAGGCCATATTGGCTACATAATTCAATATGCTTCTTTAAACGAGCTTCAGATGAAAATCGCTGTAAACAGTAGTCACAAAAATATTGCTTCTCTTTATGTTTTCTTATACTGTATAAAAGTTTGCTCATACTTCTAATACAACAGTAATGAGACTGCTCATCATTACTAATAAGCAGTAAATTACAGTGTTGTTCTCGTCTATTAGATGATATATAGAGCGGAAACACCTTCTTATCTTCATATCCAAAGACATTCAGGCTCACATTATTATTATTTCGCTCAAATAATTTAACTTGGTGTAAAGGAGTGGGAAACTCGATTCCATCCAGATTCAACTTGCATTCATGCTCGGTATATTTGCTGACACGAGATGCATTCTTATAAACTGGATAAAGTTCTGTTAAGATGGACCACATAAAACATTTCTGATCACTATTTTCCACATTAATAATAGCTTTCTTGGCTAATAGTTCTTTAGGTAGCGGTATATAGCTTGAAGCAGCCAGAGGATCATATGTCCCAACATCAATCATGAGTTCCTCGATTCTCTCTAAGACCCAACCGCTACCACGGCCTTCATAGGTTTCGAACGATGTTAACACTTTTGCAAAGGCAGTATCCATATTAGAATCCAAATCTTCTTCTGTAATGTTTTCCACACAAGAACTTCTGAAATAGTTTATACAGTATTCCTGTTCTCCTCCAGATCGGAAACGAGTAAAACGGCAACATACATTTATGTACCATATAATACTACGTTTCAAAGCAATTTCCTTTAGCACCACTTGTTTTATCTCAATTCTATGAGAATCCAAAAAGGTAAGTAAATCTTTTTCAGCATGACCAGCAATTTTATAAACAGTCACAGTACCGTTTAAAGCCTGTTTGCAGGGTTTCTTAGTCGCTTTCTTCTTCTTTTTCTTCATACACGGAGCATCTAATCTTTTTCTTTTAGTGCCTCGCATAGGCTTATCACCATGAATTGACCGTTCATGAATCTTCTCATGACGTATCAGATCATCTTTTCTTACAAAAGCCGCCTTACACAATTCACATATGTAATCCTTCATTCCATCATGAATCCTCATATGGCGCACTAAGCTTCGTTTTGCCATGAAGCTCTTCGCACAACTAGGACACACCTGTAAAAAATAAAATGCAAGACTTTAGTATAAACACGTTATTCTCGGTAACAATGTAATACATGTCTCAAAATGTATATAAAGTAATCGCTAATCCATTATACTACCCCCATTAGAAATAATAAAATTCCTGAATTAAAGAATATATCCAGATACAAGACATTTCATGTAAGATCCCAAGACATTTCATTAAATTCATAAAAACACTCATTAAAAAAGTTGTTACGCATCATAAAAATACAAAGTTTAATAAAATGAGAGAATAAAATCACATTAAAACAAGTACTTACATGCCCAATCCTGTTCAAAGAGGGTGCATTACGCATAGGAACGTCAGTAATGGTAGGAATAGTACCTCCGATATTACTTTCTAAGGCAAACATACTCGCAGAAGAACTTGAAACACGTCTTAACAGCACGAAACTCACAACAGAAATGATAAAATCGCTGCTTGAAGATCACCTACACCCATTCATAAAAAAATAGTTCCTGGAATATCCTTCCGCCAAGATGACCCCAAGGTTATTCCTAAAGAGTTCTTCGTGTATCCATCCGCCAAGGTCACGTGATAGTTATATCACGGTTACCGTTAAACTTGCAACACACGAATGTAATTATGCACACATCCGATAAAAAAATAAACAATTCGTTCAACATCGCAATCGATTATATCCTTTTTAATAATCGTAATCGATATATTAAATACATTCACATCTTTAAAAAATAATAGATTTTAATAAAATAATGAAAGAAAATCCCTTTGCGAGACCCCTTAAAACCTCCAATCCTTAAACAATATAACAACGCGCAAGCATAAAAAACCCCCGAATAACATATACTCCTCTCTCCCCCTTCCTCCCCGAGACACCAACACTCACTTCACCACACGTTAAACGTAACTCATAGCAACCGGAATCCATAATAAAACATTCACCTTCACCCCCAACGTACATCCAAATACACAGTCATTCAACGTGAAACCCGTATTTTTACAGCAAAAATCACTTTACAGGGATTCATAGAACAAAAAATCATAAAAAATCAACAAATTCACCCAGAAACTAGCTAAAACCCTCAAATTACTTATAATTATCATCTACATATGCTATATAACCATTTACAACCTTAAAAAGGTGAGTATGCTAGTAGTAAAGAAAGGAGAGTTCACCGACGAAGGCTCAGCGATGCTCAGCGCTCAGCAAAATGACCGCCATCGTGAATTCCGTAATCCTGGACGGGGGTGTAAAAGGGGGTGTAAATGAAAAAAGGTGGGGGTAAAAATTTTTCGAAATTTTTTTTTGTCGGGTGGCAACGATGTCGTAGTCTTGTACGAGGGGTTGAGGGGGAAATAAATTTTTTTGGAATGAGATTTTTTCTAAGTAGGGTAGAAACTTTTTTCGAGGTGGCAACACCGACGAAGGCTCAGCGATGTTCAGCACCCCCTAGCGGCGGAAAGTGGAACTATCGGGGATAGAACTTAGAAATATTTTTTGTTTCGGTTGCCATAGCAACACCTGTGGGGGAGAAACTTTTTTCGGGATGGCAACAGCTGCGAAGGCTGTGCAGTGCCATCAGCGCTCCCTAGCGGCGAAAAGCGGAACTAATAGGGTAATTAGGAATTTTGTGAAAATTAATAAAAAATTGAGTTTTTAAAATTTTTTAAAAACATTTTTAATTTTACCAAAATAATACATAGAGGTTACTTTCTGGAAATACTAAAAAATATTTATTTTTTCTTTCCAGAAACTATTTTAGGCGGCATTACTCCAACCGCATTCTGGTGAACCCACCTTTCTTTACTACTAGCATACTCACCTTTTTAAGGTTGTAAATGGTTATATAGCATATGTAGATGATAATTATAAGTAATTTGAGGGTTTTAGCTAGTTTCTGGGTGAATTTGTTGATTTTTTATGATTTTTTGTTCTATGAATCCCTGTAAAGTGATTTTTGCTGTAAAAATACGGGTTTCACGTTGAATGACTGTGTATTTGGATGTACGTTGGGGGTGAAGGTGAATGTTTTATTATGGATTCCGGTTGCTATGAGTTACGTTTAACGTGTGGTGAAGTGAGTGTTGGTGTCTTGGGGAGGAAGGGGGAGAGAGGAGTATATGTTATTCGGGGGTTTTTTATGCTTGCGCGTTGTTATATTGAACCTTTTTTATTCTTTCCAGTTTAGTTAGTAGCTGTCAGTGAATGTTGTTGCTGCGGTAGATGCTATTTAACTTATATAGGATTTGTAACAATATCAGCTAAATGTATAAAAACGCTGTGCAGCAAACGAGTAGACATTGGGGAAGGATTGGAGGTTTTAAGGGGTCTCGCAAAGGGATTTTCTTTCATTATTTTATTAAAATCTATTATTTTTTAAAGATGTGAATGTATTTAATATATCGATTACGATTATTAAAAAGGATATAATCGATTGCGATGTTGAACGAATTGTTTATTTTTTTATCGGATGTGTGCATAATTACATTCGTGTGTTGCAAGTTTAACGGTAACCGTGATATAACTATCACGTGACCTTGGCGGATGGATACACGAAGAACTCTTTAGGAATAACCTTGGGGTCATCTTGGCGGAAGGATATTCCAGGAACTATTTTTTTATGAATGGGTGTAGGTGATCTTCAAGCAGCGATTTTATCATTTCTGTTGTGAGTTTCGTGCTGTTAAGACGTGTTTCAAGTTCTTCTGCGAGTATGTTTGCCTTAGAAAGTAATATCGGAGGTACTATTCCTACCATTACTGACGTTCCTATGCGTAATGCACCCTCTTTGAACAGGATTGGGCATGTAAGTACTTGTTTTAATGTGATTTTATTCTCTCATTTTATTAAACTTTGTATTTTTATGATGCGTAACAACTTTTTTAATGAGTGTTTTTATGAATTTAATGAAATGTCTTGGGATCTTACATGAAATGTCTTGTATCTGGATATATTCTTTAATTCAGGAATTTTATTATTTCTAATGGGGGTAGTATAATGGATTAGCGATTACTTTATATACATTTTGAGACATGTATTACATTGTTACCGAGAATAACGTGTTTATACTAAAGTCTTGCATTTTATTTTTTACAGGTGTGTCCTAGTTGTGCGAAGAGCTTCATGGCAAAACGAAGCTTAGTGCGCCATATGAGGATTCATGATGGAATGAAGGATTACATATGTGAATTGTGTAAGGCGGCTTTTGTAAGAAAAGATGATCTGATACGTCATGAGAAGATTCATGAACGGTCAATTCATGGTGATAAGCCTATGCGAGGCACTAAAAGAAAAAGATTAGATGCTCCGTGTATGAAGAAAAAGAAGAAGAAAGCGACTAAGAAACCCTGCAAACAGGCTTTAAACGGTACTGTGACTGTTTATAAAATTGCTGGTCATGCTGAAAAAGATTTACTTACCTTTTTGGATTCTCATAGAATTGAGATAAAACAAGTGGTGCTAAAGGAAATTGCTTTGAAACGTAGTATTATATGGTACATAAATGTATGTTGCCGTTTTACTCGTTTCCGATCTGGAGGAGAACAGGAATACTGTATAAACTATTTCAGAAGTTCTTGTGTGGAAAACATTACAGAAGAAGATTTGGATTCTAATATGGATACTGCCTTTGCAAAAGTGTTAACATCGTTCGAAACCTATGAAGGCCGTGGTAGCGGTTGGGTCTTAGAGAGAATCGAGGAACTCATGATTGATGTTGGGACATATGATCCTCTGGCTGCTTCAAGCTATATACCGCTACCTAAAGAACTATTAGCCAAGAAAGCTATTATTAATGTGGAAAATAGTGATCAGAAATGTTTTATGTGGTCCATCTTAACAGAACTTTATCCAGTTTATAAGAATGCATCTCGTGTCAGCAAATATACCGAGCATGAATGCAAGTTGAATCTGGATGGAATCGAGTTTCCCACTCCTTTACACCAAGTTAAATTATTTGAGCGAAATAATAATAATGTGAGCCTGAATGTCTTTGGATATGAAGATAAGAAGGTGTTTCCGCTCTATATATCATCTAATAGACGAGAACAACACTGTAATTTACTGCTTATTAGTAATGATGAGCAGTCTCATTACTGTTGTATTAGAAGTATGAGCAAACTTTTATACAGTATAAGAAAACATAAAGAGAAGCAATATTTTTGTGACTACTGTTTACAGCGATTTTCATCTGAAGCTCGTTTAAAGAAGCATATTGAATTATGTAGCCAATATGGCCTACAGAGAGTGGAGTTTCCCAGTGACAATGACAAGATTTTGAAATTTCAAAGTATTTACATGCAAATGCGTGTACCATTTGTGGTATACGCAGACTTTGAGTCTTTCCTAATGAAAGTGGATATATGTGAGAATATCCCTTCTGTTTCACATGAGAGTATCTTATCTCATCATGTTCCTTGTGGTTTTGCCTATATTATTATTGGGCCTGATGGAAAAACCTTTAAAGGACCTGTTATCTATAGGGGTGAAGATGTGATTCATCATTTTTTGAAAGCCCTTATTCAAGAAGAAGAAGAGATTCAGAGAATACTGAGAGAAAATATGAAAATGAATTTTACTGCTGAAGATCGTGAAAACTTTGAAAATGCTACTCTCTGCCATATTTGTAACAAGGCTTTAGGAGAAAAGCGTGTGAGAGACCATTGCCACTTAACTTCCAAGTACAGAGGTGCAGCCCATCCTAATTGTAATCTGAATTACAAGATAAGACGACGCATACCCGTTGTGTTTCATAATTTAAAGGGGTATGATGGACATTTAATTATGCAGGGGGTCGGTGAATTTAAAGGAAAGAGGATTGAATGCATCAGTAGCAATATGCAGCAATATATTACATTCAGCCTAGGAAGTTTACAGTTTATAGATTCTCTTCAATTCTTACCTGCCTCTATTGAGAAACTAAGTTCTAGTTTGGAATCCAATCAGTTTCGTATCACCCAAGAACATTTTACAAGTGATCAAGTGGATTTAGTGACTAGAAAGGGTGTTTACCCCTATTCTTATATGGATTGTGCTACCAAGTTTGAAGAAACGAGCTTACCCTCTAAAGAGGCCTTCTTTGATGATTTAAATCGAGAGGAGATCTCTGATGATGCCTATGCCTATGCTCAACATGTTTGGACATCTTTAAAGATAAAGAATATGGGGGAATATCATGACTTGTACATAAAAACTGATATTCTTCTATTAGCGGACATTTTTGAGAATTTCCGTGATTTGACATTGAATTATTATGGAATAGATGCTGCCCACTGTTTAACATTACCATCTCTTGCCTGGAATGCAGCCTTGAAGACTAGTGGAGTATCATTAGAACTGATTACAGATCCTGATATGTACTTATTTTTAGAAGAAGGTATAAGAGGCGGTATTAGTGTTATTAGTAAGCGCCTTAGTCAGGCTAATAACAAGTATTTGGAACATTTTGATTCTACGAAACCTAGCAAATATATAATGTACCTGGATGCTAATAATCTATATGGGTGGGCTCTAAGCCAAGCACTCCCCGTATCGGATTTTAGATGGCTTGATTCTCAAGACATTCAGAACTTTAATCCACTTGCTGTTGAAGATGACTCACCTGTGGGATATATTATCGAAGTGGATATAGACTATCCCCATGATTTGCATGATAAGCATAATGATTATCCTCTAGCACCCGAAAGAGTTCATATCACCCCATCTCTGATTTCGGAGTATAGCCGGAATTTATCTGAAGAAATGAATTTGAAAATATGCAAGGACCAGATCAAATTAACACCTAATTTGAATCATAAGGTTAAATATGTTCTGCATTATAGAAATTTAAAGCAGTATATGAAGCTAGGGATGAAACTTGTGAAAATCCATCGAGTATTAACTTTTAAGCAAGAGCCCTGGTTGAAGCCCTATGTACAATTTAACACTGAGAAGAGAATGAAAGCAAAAAATTCCTTTGAAAAAGATCTGTTCAAACTTATGAATAACGCAGTGTTTGGAAAAACTATGGAAAATTTGAGAAAAAGAATGGATGTTAAGCTAGTACAGACTGAGAAGAGACTGAAAAAATTACTTGCATCACCAGCCTTACACTCCTTCAAAATATTTAATGAAGATCTGGTAGCAGTTCATATGCATAAGACTCATTTGAAACTGAATAGACCCATCTATGCAGGTTTTTCAGTACTGGACTTGAGTAAAACACTTATGTATGAGTTTCATTATGATTTTATTAAGATGATGATTTTATTATTTATGATGATGTATGGAAGCCGAGCCGAATTGCTTTTCACAGACACCGATTCCCTGTGCTATGAAATTGAAACAGAGGATATTTACAAAGATTTTGAAAGTTATGAAGACCATTTTGACTTTTCGGATTATCCTCCAACACATCCACTACATTCCAATAAGAATAAAAAAAGGATTGGAAAAATGAAAGACGAGTTGAATGGAACTCCTGCCGTGGAATTTGTAGGCCTAAGATCGAAAATGTATAGCCTAAAAACACCCTTCACGGATAAAAAGACTGCTAAAGGTGTTAATAAGAATGTTGTAAAAAAACACATCCGTCATGAAGATTATTATAATTGCCTAACAAGGCGAAGATATAATAGAGTGGAGCAATTTAAAATTGCAAGTAAAGACCATCAGATGTATACTGTGAAGCAAATTAAAATGGGCTTATCCCCCTATGATGATAAGCGACATATCTTAAAGGATGGTATCAAGAGCCTAGCATACGGTCATTATCAAATTTAAATGACAAGACCATGCTAGATTGAATTGTGGCGGTGTATCCTATACACCGGGTGGAGGTGGGACCACAATTTAAAAAATATATATATATTTCTAACAACATCTAATTTATGAAAGAGACCTTACCCCATTTAGATTGTTGAAAACAAGTATCTGCTATTATTTAAAATATTTATGTTTAAAATTTTTGAACTCCAAGACCGAAATGGTTGAGGAAACACACCCCTTAAACCCTCCGAGATTCTCGAGACTCCCATACACCCAATTCCCGAGATTCCCGAAATTCTGCTACTTTAAAAACACGCTTTTTTGGCCGCATTTTTGCAAAAACGCACATTTTTTTTTAAAAAATTGCAAAAGTGTGAAAACCTATGTTAATTCCCATAGAGAAATCCGACAGTTTGAAAAAAATCGGCCGATTCCGCGTTTTTCAAAAAACACATTTTTGGCCGCTTTTTTGCGAAAAACCACATTTTTTTTCTAAAAAATTCACAAAAGTGTGAAAACCCATGTTAATTCCCATAGAGAAATCCAACAACTCCAAAACTTCAACTTGTTGAAAAAACGCACATTTTTGTTGTTTTTTTAACGTTTTTAAAACTTTTTGTGAAAAAAACGCTAAAAACGGCACATTCTTAAAATTCATGTTATTTCCCATAGAGAAATTCGATAACCCTCAAAATCCAACTTGTTGAAAAAACTTACATTTTAGAAAAATTATAAGAAAAAAACTTTACGAAATTTTTAAAACATTAACACTTAAAAAAAAGAAAAAGAAAAAAAAAATCATCTGATCCATCCTAACCTTTGACTGACTTCATGGAAAGTCACGTGCTGGTGGAAACTCCAACCCTCCTCATGAGGTGCGCCTATGCTTTAACATGGGAGAACTAGCACCGCAATTTCCCCATGTTAAAGTATAGCACCGCGTGAGCCAGAACCCCCTACTATTCCCTACTTATAAAGAAGGAAGCTACAAAAATATTCAAATAAAATATTAACAGAAGGAAAAGGCTGTATTTTTAAAAAGTTCATATCATTTTATCGAAAAGTATATGATTCGTAATTTTTAAAGGAAAATAAATATTCACAGAAATTTATCTCTTATCTTCAGTATCGTAGGAAGACACTTTCGAAAAAACTGGCATGCTGCAACGCAAACTTTGTTGACTGATTTGATCCAAAAAGCTCCGAAAAGTGTTGAGAATTATGATCAAAATTTGCACGAAACAAGTGATGAAGATAAAAATGTATATTCTATAATCGTATTACGAAATGATATATCTACATCACATACTTTTATAGACAGGTCTGAATAGAACAACTTTTTCTTGAGCATTGAATACTGTTTTTCAATTGAATAATTTACATTATTTATACATGAATTGAAGTTTCAGTATTCCATATAAATAAAGTTTCGCATTAAACTGATTTATATTGCAAGAAATTTTCTCGCTTAAACCCAGATTCAGAGATCAGCTTAAAATTTTGTGATTTCTGTAATGTTTCGACTTTATTTTTTCTTACCACTTCATAAGATACAAATAGTACATTTTATGAATACTAGGGGGATACCACATCCTGATCGCTGTCACTCACCAAACCCCGGCGAACACCTCGCTTAGGTACGGTCCGGCTGCATGCATAGGCATCCCATGATTGTTGTCGGCAGCCACTGCTTTAAAAAGATTTGATAGGAGAATGGGTCCATCATCAATGGCAGTGCATGCTCAACAAGACAGTATGATGGTGATGACCTACGTGAAAAAAGAAACAGTCGAAACGTGTTTAAGAAATTCTAAAGCGTGTTTATCTGTCTAAATCTTGAAATGAAATCTGAAATATTCAGAAAAAATAATTTATTTACAGGATGGTCCAAAAAGTTTTAGACAAAAAGTAAGGGTAGGTCAGACATGCAAAAACAAGCCTATTTTGCATAAGAATATGGGATTGCAAACACCCCGGTGAGATTCTACAAATGAAGAAGCAAAAAGGAACGAATTCAGATAATAGAACACAGGTTTATTAGACGTAACAATTACAAGTATCAATTACAATTTTTTATCATAGTATTAAAGTATGTGTTCAAAGTTCTTGCCATCCGCAAATATGCAAGTCTAGCAACATCGATGCATGGATTGGTCAACGCGTTCAAACTGCCAGGACCCTTGCGGACACGTGCAGCTGCCTCAATGACTCTAGCGACAAGGCCAGCGTCAGATGTTTTCAGGGGTCTGGTAAACAAGGCTGTTTAGGTAACTCCACAGGAAGAAATCAGTGAATGACAAGTCGGGGGACTGTGGTGACCAACTGACGTACACTTCCCGGCCCATACATCTCGCAGAAAAGGTCCTATTGAGATAGTCCTGCCCATCCTGGCTGAAATATTTACAGCTGTGGATGGAAAGAAATTTTAACAGCTACTTTAATACAAACAAACAATTGTAATTTTTACTAATTGATACTTGTAATTGTTATGTCTAATAAACCTGTTCTGTATTATCTGCAGTTCTTTCGTTTTGTTTCTTCCTGCAACTGTAATACCGCACGGGGGCGTTTGCGTCCTATTCTTAAGCAAACCGAGCTTGTTTTGGCAAGCCTGACCTACGCTTAAAGTTTGTATAAGACAATTTGGATCACACTGTGTACAATAGTAGAAAAAATTAACAAAAATATATATACTATGATGCAAATAAGATAATGTAAGAAATGAGCAAAGTCTGTTTTAATTTCTCTTTCCTATATAAGTTCTTATTTTTCAGTTTAAAGTCGTTAAAAACATTTTTGGCAGGATCAGGTGAAATTTTTGCCCTTTCTTGAGCTCATCAACGTGTCATGCAGTTCAAGTAAAAATTACAGTTTGTCTTCAATATTCTGGTTTGTCATTGAGGAAAGATTTAAGAATAATCCCTCCCCCCCACAACTTGCGGTTTGACATTTAGGACGGATTTGAGAATAATCTTCCCCACCCCCCTTACGGTTTGTCACTCGGGGTGAGGATTAGAATGCTATATATTTGTATTTAGAGTAGTGCAGGATCAAGGATTTCTTCATTATGATTGGTTAGAGAAGGCTGAACAACTGAAATTTTATTATATATAGGATACGCATCGGTATTAGCTGTGCAAATGGACTCTAATTAAAGTATTGTTAGTGCTTATAATAATTTAGTTATTGTAATATTAAAATTGAGAATAAAACTTTATAAATTAATAATAGGTGTAATTTTCTACGTTTAATGCTGTTTGACCATGAAATATGATATCTGCAGAACTTTAATTTTTTTGTAAATAACAGTTCCATGAAATTTTTTGTCTACTTCCTTCTGTGCGGTGATTAGTGAAATAATGAATAATATGAAACAAACATTTTTGGATTGATATCTTATTAGTTTTTAAAAGTATTTAACTAGAAACATAAAATAATTAATTGAGTAAAAATATTAAAGCAAATTTACATTCTCAAAACAGTAATTTAAGAAGATTAAATCATAAACCGTTTGCTGAGTGCTTTCTGATGAAACGAGATTCTGTAATTTTTTATAGTTATCAATAAAGTAATTTCATTAATAAGTACACTGTTTTGAACCATCTTAACAAAAATGATCTTTTTCAAACCCTCCATTCATGATTAAATCTATTTCACAAACTATAATGAAACAGCGATGCTGATCTTCATTGTTACTGAGAGTATTAATCCTTAACTTCAAATTCAGTGCAATTTATGTGAGAAAAATCAGCACATAATCCTATAATCATTCAACAATGCTTTTCCCGCGCACAAAAGTTTAATTCTTTTCTAAATACTTTAAATACATATATGAAAATAATTAAAGAATGTAATACTCATCGAATTTAAATTAGCTCAGAATATACCAATGCTAATTGGGTAAATGGGATTAAGCATTTCTGAGAACATTTTATTTTTATCTTTTGGTATTCTTATTAAATATACTGAAGTAATATTTTTTTCATTTTTCTTAAATTTTAGCTAGAGGAGGGAAACTGCATTGTCAGTAAAATTATTGCGTTTTCAATTTTATGTTTTTGATAATTCAAATTTCATTACATTTTGAAAATAGCTTAAAAGTAAATGAAATTATTTTTCCTAAAAATGAATTCTTTATTTTCATCTTTTTGAATCAAACTAATTTCATTATCCATTTCATTATCCTATTTACGTTTTTTCTGTTTCTGAAATGGCACTTGAATGTTAAATATAAATTATGCAGTTTAGAGAAAAATCGGTTAAAATATAAATTACTTTAAATTGGAACAATGTTATAAATGATTATCTTGAAAAAATGACTTTCAGTTACGATAAAGTCTATCTTTATATACACAGTATCCAACTATGTAGTACAAAAAGCTGTCAAAACAGTTTAAATTCCCATTATATTGTAGGGTATTAAATTCTTTAAATTCCTATTAAATATGATTTATGCTAGTTCAGAGACTATGATGGACAGTTTACAACATTTTCCAATTAAAATTTCAAAATTAATAAATATTTAAAATGACACTTGGAATACGAAAGGTAGATTTAATTAACTACATATAAGAAATATATCCGTTAAAAATGAGAATATAATTCATAAAGTGCATAATATTTCGAAACTAAATACTGTAATTACTTTAACTGATTTTATTTTTAAAATGTACCATAATTAATTAAAATATTTTGTCAATAATCAGAACGGACATTGAAATATTTTAGTTTCTGCTATTGTCATTCGTAAGCACTATAAATTCTATGACAAAAATTAATTTATCAGCACTCGTTGTTTAACATAAGTGATTCATAACTTATATCTTGAACTTAAAGCTTGAAACTGCATACCCGCGTGTTTCTTTCATATAAATAAATAATGACATAAACTACAATTAAAATAAATATGGTCCCATATCTCTCAAAATCAACTACGTAAATTCAAATATATTTCATGATTAAAAATCTAAGAAACTCACAAGTGCAACATAATGGTAAAAATATACATCTTAAGTCAACGATCAAATTTTGATACATTCCACTATATTATCATATTTAGTAACAAAACAAAAAAAGAAAGGGATAATTTTTTTGGAAACTGTTATCATAATAATAATAACAGACCATTCAAATGGTATCACTTTAATAAGGGTAGCAATTGGAGTTCACATTCCTTCTATGGAATTATTATGAGTTTTATATTTAAATTGGACATGGTAATACATTCCACATGCACTAGGTTTTCTTAAATATCACAGCATTGAATTCAACCCATTAAAAACCCAAACTAATTCAGTGATTAATGTATTGCTAATTAGGAAATTAAAATTAGATGCCATATGTAAAATACTGTTTCACAAAACTCTATTGTCCTTATCGTATATTATGAATATTTCACCAAAGAATTTTCGTTTATATTAATCTCAAATTTTTTGCCATTAGTAATCGTTTGATATTAATTTGGGCATGTGACAACCTATTTTCTTCCTGACATATTTTTAGCTGCTTTTAGGAATATAAGAAGCCAGATACAATATTTTTTATTATACAACTAATTTTGGGGGGCAAAACTAAATATTTTTGATAACATCTTGGACGAAGTAACATGAGAAGATGACATTAAAGATTTTGCAGCGAATTGTGAAACTATGGCTTATCACAAAAGTCTAAAAATCTGTATCTCGGAGCTTGTCGATGCCAGTAAACTTTCGATGCAGAAAATACTAAGTCTGTTTTGGAACAAAACTCATTTTTATGACAATAGTGGTGATGTGACGTCGAAATACAAGTGACCGATTTCCAGCTATTTGGATAAGTTTGGGCTAATATATGTTAATATATATTTAACATTTAATTGGGACTGGATTTATTTCTGATTATTCTTGTATACTTAGTACTAATGTAACTCCTGCATGTTTAATTATGCATGTTTTATAAAAATTTTATTGACAAAATTTTTGGTATAAGAACATAGCGCTTTCGTTTAAATAAAATTTTGTGAAATAACTTTAATATTTTAAACTGTATTAAATATAATAAAGCAGTGGATATATTTTGGAATCATGACAAGTAAAATTGCAAACATTTGATGTTGCATCATATACATTTTCTATATACATAAAAGTATGCAAATCATTTTGAAAAGCGATAAAAAATGATGACGGGCTTTAAGGGTTCTTATTCTTATACAAAATAGTTATGTTTAAACATCAGACGAACATTATTTAGTTTTATTACAGTAAAAGCAATTAGAATCAAATAAACAACACTTACAGGATAACTTCAAGCCATCAAAATAATTCAATACTACACGAGTTCAACTGATCAATACCCTGAATGCTGATATTCCACTTGAAGATGATATTTAAAATAATTAAAATTTATAAAGATATATTTCATGAACTATTTGTGTGTCATTTTCTGAAATTATTACTTAGATTTTGCACTAGCTGTCACATACTTTTTTCTGTTGTCTGTCTCTCTTGCAATATGTAAATTTTACATTTTCTACCATATTCTGTTCCACTTGTCGGACTACTTTTTACCACATCCATAAGTTTTAAATTAAGGAAAACATGAACTTCTAAACAGTGATTTTTTATGTATGGTAAATAAATCATCGATTATCTGTGATTTTGCTAGCATGAAAAGATTTAAAAATAATATCATCAGGAAAAGAAGATATTTTCAATTTACTGTAACATATTTAATTGGAACAAGTGAGACTTTTTTTTCTAATCCTCCGGCGTGAATTCATTCGCTAGAACAAGATTCCGTACCGACAAATGTTTTTATCAAACAATTTGAAATGTATGGATCTATTGTCGAATCAGATTATATTGCAAATCCCAAAAATGTTTTTGTTTTTTGCTCCTATTCCAATGGGAATTTGAAGGCTAAACCAACAAAAACAGCCTTTGAGAAGACAAGTGTTGAATTATTGAACTGCTGTATTGTGAAAGCCATCAATATCTAAATCCGGGATCTAGCGGTAGTCGAAAGAAACGGAATAGAATGGGGATTATTATTGATGATTACCCCGGCCGGAAAAGAAACAGTTGAAAAGTTCTGAGACAGTTCGCAATGACAAATGCTGAATGAATGCAGCCAAGGATATGACGGATTTACCAAAATCCTAAACTCATTTTTTTATATATCATTCAGATGCTGTCATTTCAAAAATAGAAAAATGTATTTTTCAGAAATGACGGGTTTGTTGATAGTAAAGAATTGAGAGACAAATGATGAAAAGTTTATTTCAGTCTTTGAGTTCGAAATTTTGCGCTTCATGTATTTCTTGCCTATTACTTTCGGTTTGGGATCTCTTATCCAATCGTGCGGTTTAAAAAATGTATCTTGTTCTGGAATCAAAGTTTACTTTTATTATTACCAAATTTGCTGGTATGTTTTTCAGCTAATGTAAATATATATACCTATATTTGAAAACAATTTCATGAAAGACCTGAAAGGAATATAAAATGCATTTAAAAATAGGACCGAGTACAGTTAAACTATGTAGATCAGATATCTTTCAAAATAAATAAGAAAGGGTCGAGAGTTAGGTATACCTATTTGCATAAAATTTTTGTAGTATAAATAATCATGTAGAATACTAAAAGGCCTACTAGCGAGTTGCAATACTCAATTATGGCGATAAACGCTGAAAAAGTTTCTCATTTGATACATAAGCTTTTTGATAGTACACATCAAAGCAGATAAATTATAAATGCAAATCTAAAATTCGTTTATTTTACCCCAAACGGCTGTATTTTAATTGAGCTATCAAACGGTGGGCTAGTGGTTTAAATAGGCCCAGAAATTAAAATTTGTAGCTCACCATCATTATTAATATTTAGACCTAAACAGTCATAAAATGTGTAATTTAATGCATAGTTTCAGCGCGCGTCATAATGCCTCACAGTGCCAAGAAAAAATTTCCGAAATTGCAATTCGATTTGATGAGTTTCGCAAAATTACCCTTGCTCTAAATTATTCTTTCTTTTCTGTTATTTTATGTTAAGTTTTTTAAATGTAAATAATGAAATGCAATGATGGATTTAGGGTTGTGATTTGTTACTTAATAGAGAAGAGACCATTATTTAAAGCATTTAATGTATTTTATACTACATTTATTTATTTAACAGATTTAATACAATTTCTTATAAAACCCATAAGCAAGTTTCTTAAGAATAATTTGATCCTCTCTGATCTAAAAGTGTAACAGCGCTGCAATAAATAATTTACGGATATTCTATGCTGTACATAAAAATCGGAAAAAATAAGAAAGTAACCTTCCAAACATACACTTTTTCTGCTCTAATACCAGAAATTGTACATTTTTAATATCGATACAGTATTTTTTTAAGTTGTAAATTTCTTCATATATTTCTATCACATTTCATTTTATCAATAGGTTTTTAATTTATTTCAAAATTAAAGAAAATTAATAACGAACAATTACAGGAGAATTTGATACTGAAAAGGGTAAAACTTTGTGTGGCAATACGAAAAAGATAAGGGAACCTTACAGTTTTACTTACAATTAACATTAATTGTTATTAATCATTTATTGATCATTGAAAAAATGGCCGTTGATCTCATAACGTGGAATTAACATTTAAATCGCGCATCGCTCGTTGTTGTGCCGCAATACCCTCCAATTATTTTTACCTTTTGTGTAAGTCCTGAAAAGAATTTATTAATCATTATAAAAAGACTAGCCTATTTAACTTTAACAATATAAATTATTTACAACATCAATTTATCACTAAGAACAATTTATCATAATTATCGACTATCATTTAATTACTCTAGTAATGGGAGATATGTGACCAGCAAAATTAGATTTCGATAATGTCTATGACCTGGGGAAATGAGCACATACCTTACAGTTTAATCTTCGGCTCATCACACTGAGGCTTGCATCCGTCTTATTGCTGACCGTACGACCATAACTCTTTCGTGTGTGGCTTGCATCTCGTACTTATAGTCAACTGCAACCTCTTTCGTATGAGTATCTGCTCCCAACACCTTTCGTATCCGTCCAACAGCTACAACATTTCGCATCCGACTTACTTCTGCAACATTTTTTATAAGAGTTACTTCTACCACATTTCGTATCCAAGTTACATCTGCAACCTTTCGTATCAAAGTTACCTCTGCAACATTTTGTATCGAAGTTACTTCTACCACATTTCGGATCCGAGTGACTTCTGCTACCACATTTCGCATCCGACTCGCTTCTGGTTCCTTCGGCGGGGGGTGGGGGGAGGTAGCTCCGCCCTTTTTCCCCTTGATGCTCATTGGTTCTTCTGAACCCAATGGCATCACTTGACATTTATCAAGGCCCCTCTCAGCCCCTTTGGCTTGGGACACCCAAATTTATTGTATTTGACCTAAAAGTTCACGTTGTTGTAAACACCGGCGTCAGCCAGACTCGACCTTTGTTGGCCGTTCTATGCACCATAAATATTGCAATAAAAATGCCTCATGTGAGGACATATTCTGGCCTCACACTTTGAGCAAATATTTTTATGGAACAGTTTTCCTTGCAAAGCGAGTTCAGTAACGTGAGAGCATTTATGCATATCCTATAAGCAGTAACACAAAGCTTGTCGTATCTCCTTATTTTTATCAATTGCCTATTCCCAATTACTGTTAATAATGGTGTGCATTTTTATCACTATGCGCGCAAATTTATTTCTACAGTGAAAAAACCAGTTGAAATTTTTTTTTTTACTTTTTTACCACTGTCGCATATTCTGAAGAGCACGCCCACTATTGTCATCGATTTAATCAACCTATTTGCTTGGTTTCTTTTCAGTTTAACACACTATTATTTACAGTTTTACTTAAAAATATTTAGGGGAATTCTCTCTGAATATCAATAATATCACTAAAAAGCAACTCCTATATTACCCAAAACAATACCAATTACGGATATACATGTCCATAAATAGAACATAGTTTGTATCTCACCAGATTTAAATATTAATTCTAGAGCAATTCAGCTGTGAATTTCAAATATCAAAAACCAACGAAATTCGATTGTAATCAATTTCAACTATTCATAAAAAAAGAAAAATAAATTGTTTGACTAGATTTAAAGAACATGTGAAAGTTTCTTCTTTCTTATGTTTATCACTTATATGTAAATATTATTTACATAACTCAAATTTTAATTTGTACTAGTTACGGTAAAATCTGTAGGTCCATTTAACCTTAAAATTAAAATTAAAAATTCTGGACATCGGTGGAGTAGGTGGAGTGATCAGGCTGATGGATACATTCAAGAGATGATCATAATTCAAGTTTGAAAGTGTTTTCCATGAAAATTGGCCGAAGAAATTGTTGGGGACAGAAACGTCGTCAGAACAAAATTTATATATTAGGTATTATAAGAGGAAAATAAGGTTAATTGAATGAATAACCTTAATTAATATTATTAAATAATTTTAAATTGCAATTATCAATTCCTTTGAATAGTATCAATGCATTTTTTATCATTAAAATGTTAAGTAGTTGTAATAAGAATCGTTGCACAAATTACTTCATTTGCATAAATGTAAATAGCAGTAGTAGTATTAAATTTATTTTTCGAATAAGTTACTTTTTCGACTGCTGTCAGATTTCCAATTCAATAATGCCATGTTCGAAACATTGCTAATACTCTTTAATATGTGTTCAGGGAAAAAAATGGGGCACATCTGTTGCAATAATAATAAAAAAATAATCATGATATCTAAAGAAATAACTTTTTTGTAGTATTGCTTTAAATTTTTATGCTTTCAAAAGAACTATAACAAATAGCAATTTTTCTAATAAACTATTTTTAAATGCTTCATTTATAAAAATTGTATCTAATAAGAGCAACGTTAAACTATGAGAAACCAATAAAAATATTAAAATAAATTAAATTTTCTAATAAAAGTTGCAATGTTTATAAATGTGTAAATAATTTAATAGTAATTTTTTGTCACGCAATCTGCTACCCTTGCCTATTTTTGAACCCTATATTAAACGTCCATTGAATAATTTAAGTAAAAAGAAAAATTTTGCAGCTGTTTCGAAAATACGTTGTGTGCATCTTCTTTGTCTCTTCAAAAGAGACAAACACACGCAAGATGTGGAATATGATTAACTTAAAACAATTTTGTCATTTGTAATTATTTCTGCAATATGTCAGATGGTTGGCAGTGGACATTCCATACACTTGTTTCTATTCCCAATAACAGTTTCATGCATTATTTTGAAGTTTAGTATTTTTAAATCACAAAGTTTGTTTTCAGTACTAGCTATCTATGTCTTTGACAGTTTTGCTGTTTTTGATGACTCTAGTTTTTTAACACTTTACAACACAGTTCAAAAGTGTTTATGACTTTGTTCATTCTGTTTGTCTGTCTGTCTGTCCGTTCGCACGATAACTGCAGCAAAAATGACTTTATCAAAATCCCTTTAACATATATATTCATTAAATACATTTTGATTAAGTTTTCAGTAGATTTAATGATTTTTAACACTGTACAACATAGTTGAAAACTGGTCATGACTTTGCTCATTCTGTCTGACTGTCTGGCTGTCTGTTCGTTTGCACGACAACTGTTGACAAAATGTACCAAAATGAAATTTTAGTAAGTTGTTCAGGGACCTATAAGAATATAAATGAATAATATCACTCAATTTAGTTTTGGATTGTGACCCCGGGTCGAAAACATGAAATACATTGAACTCTATAGAACCTAATTTTTCAAACATTTTTAAGCGAATTTAAAATTCACAAATTGCTTCGAAAATTTTAGGAAATATTCAAATTATTCCAAAAAATATATAAAAAATTTTAACAAAATATATTTGGCAGTTTTTTCAATAAAATTAAAATAATAATTGCACCCATATTATATGAAGAGATCATGTATCCCACTTCAAAATAAAATATGGCATCCATCTTGTGTCAAAATCGTGATTTTAAAAGTTATTTTTAATTTATATTTAGTGTTGTATCCGTCCTAAAACCGCTCTATTTTTCATTAATTTCTTTGCATCTATACTCTAAAACAACGCATTTACAATATTTTGGTGTTTAAATGATCATCAAGCTTTGATTATTTCTACAACGAAGTTTAATTTTCACGTATGGAGAATATAAACACATCAAGCTGTAAGATGTGTCGCATAAGAATTGCTGAATTTCTTTACCGCAAAATTATTTAGCTCTAGAGTCTGTAATATAGCTGATATGAATGAAACATTGATTGATTGATTTTACATAGAGACGGATACGATTCTATAGTAATTCGTTTTTCGATGAAATTTTAAGCATGGAATTAGAAAATACTTTTACCTTCATGGTTTTACGTTTTTAAGTAAATTAATTATTGCAGTATTGTGATAATTTTAGAAATATCGCCGCTGAATGAAAGGAATGGAAAAAAGTTTATGAATGAAATATTCACTGCTTGTATATAGAGAGCCAGGCGATTTATATTTCGATGACGTTATTTGAATAAAATTCATTTGCTTTCGATGAAATTTCAAATGTAATAAGTTATTGTAGTATTGTGATAATTTAAAAAATATCACCTCTGAATGTATCACATTTTAGAGATGTTTAAATAAAATTGCATTGTAGTTGGAAAGTGTTCCATGCAATGCTTTATGCATGATTGTTCTTTTTTTGTTGTTGTTGATGATGGTATTTTGAATATTTTGAATCTAAGTAGTCATATGTGCATTTAACTTACCAGTTGAAGAACAACATTTTCAGATGAATTAGTCATCTGCAATGATGATGAATTACTATGTACGGTATGCCCTAAACTTGCTGGCCTCTTTACCTCTGCGTAAAAATTATTGTCATCCGCGTAACCAAGCATTTGTTACTTCAAATGCGTTGCCATTGTTCTTTGAACGCATGTCCTACTACGTATATTCTCAACTATATAAAAAATTATATATAAAAGCTGCTGCTGTTGATCGTGATTTTCATTCTGGATTGATCGAAAAATATTAACCTTTCTTGTAATGTTGTTTCTGCGAGAGATTTTAATAATATAATTCGATCATCAAATTTCTAATCTTCTTATAACAAATACAATTTCGATATTATATTTACTCCGGTTCATAAGCTTAAGTTTCAGAATCTCATAGATTCGGTAGTGTTTTATTTTAATTTCCAATATAAAAGTCTTAATCCCAAAATCATGGACATAAATATACGTTCATCCTTAAAAAAATGTAATCACATCTCTAAACGCGTAGTGTCAGTATGTCAGAGCACCAATGCAACCCCGGGAGCTGAGAAAGCTCATGTATACTAATTAACAGAGTTGAATCCAAGTCTGAAATCCGTTTCTTAAATTAGCACTTAGATCTAGATAAATAGCCTCCCAATAGACTTTTTCTTATTTTTATGTTTACAATCTCAGATCGCAGGCATTGCCACAACATAATGTAATAGCATGGACTTTAATGTCTGAAGAAATAAAAGATAAACTGTTTTCAGCTCATGAAGTTAGAGATGAGACCACCTTCATGATTCAGCTGTAATGGAAATTTATTATGAGACGTTATCCCAACTTAAAAAATCTGATGTGGGCAACACATGACTCTCCGTGTAATACAATGAATTTACTACTTTTACAGTAACAACAAGAAAGATCAATCATGCTTAAAGCATTGATTATGAAACACTTTACAACATCAATGCAATTTTATTGAAACATGTCTAAAATGCAATACATTCCTCTGTAAAATTTTAAAACTTACCGCAATACACTCAAATTTGTTTTTGTGCGGTCTTTTTCTGTGCGATTTTTTATTTGTGCCATTTTTTGTGCAATTTTTTTTGTGCGGCATATGAAAATTTCAATCAAATTGGAACATAATTGACGAAGTTATCAATAAAAAAAAATTAGTAGATTTGATCGGTTATTTAGTTTTTCGATGCCAATTCTGAAAGAACTTCAAAGTTCCAAAAGGAGCTTCAATCTTGTATATCTGGGCTACCGAGACATATACAAGCGTCTAGTGAAACAACTATCGTCGCAAAAACTGATCACCGATTACATGGTAACTGAAAAAAAGTCAACTCTAAATGAGTGCGAGGTAATATCTTCAAGTGACGAAAGCGATTTTGAACCAGTTTACCACAAGAAAGTTCGCTTATTATCAGAATACGAAGGATACTGGTTATACGTTTTGAAAAGTTTTGTATGTATAAAATAAGTACATATGTAAATAAAATATTTAAAAATGTTAGCATGTGTATTTTTCAAATCAGATTCCAAAAGGTTTGGCGAGATTCCAAGTAGCTGCCAAGCCTCGTGTCTTGATTTCGTTTAAAAAAGCAATTCCTAGTTATTTCTTAAGGTTTTGAGTTATTTTCTACGTGAGACTCTTTTTATGCGTTCCCTTTTCACCGCATAAAAAAAATACTTTTTAATTGTGTTGCGAAAACTATTTTTTATAGCTACTCGAGAAGTTTTGCGCGATTTGTTTTATGCGTTTTCTTTTATGCGGTCCTATCCACCGCACAAAAATCGGTTTGAGTGTACTACATTAATTTATTATATATGAAAACTTAAAACTTCATTGGAAAAAATGAACTTCATTCAAATGACGGCATTGAAATATAAATTGCCTGGTTTAAACATCTCTAAAATGCGATACATTCCTCGGTAATAATTTCAGAATTATCAAAATACTACTAATAATATATTATATTTGAAAACTTTATCGAAAACTACTGAAATTCATTCAAATGAAGTCATAGAAAAAATAACACGCCTAGCTCTCTATAAAAGCACCATTTCTTTCATGAACAATTTCCCATTCATTTCATTCATCACAATACTAAACTCTATGCTTAAAACTATGCTTAACTCACAATACTAAACTCTATGACTAAACTCTATGCTTAAAATTTCATCGGAAAAAATCGTCCTTCACTTTGTAAAATCAATGAATATTTCATTCATACTAGCTATGCAGACTCCATGATCTAAATAATTTTATATTAATGAAATACATCAATTCTAATACAACTCATTCTACATATTTTACTGTTTAAATTTTACATAAGTGAAAAAGAAAGGTCAATCATGCTTAAAACATTGGTTATTAAACACTTTCCCACTTCAATGTACTTTTATTTAAACATCTCTAAAATGCAATACATTCCTAAGTAATATTTTAAAATTTACCACAATACTACATTAATTTATTATATTTGAAAACTTAAACCTTCATCGAAAAAAATGAACTTCATTCAAATGACGGAATTGAAATATAAATTGCCAGGTTTAAACATCTCTAAAATGCGATACATTATTCGGTAATATTTTTGAAATCATCATAATACTACAATAATTTATTATATTTGAAAACTTCATCGGAAATAACTGACATTCATTCAAATGACGTCATAGAAAAAATAACACTCTTGGCTCTCTCTATAAAAGCAGCATTTCATTCATAACATTTTCCCAATCATTTCATTCATAACAGTACTAAAATAATTTATTTTAGTTAAAAATTTAAGACCATGAAGCTACAAGTAATTAAACTCTATGCTGAATATTTCATCAAAAAAAATCTTCCTTCTCTCTGTAAAATCAATGAATATTTCATTCATATCAGCTATGCAGACTCCATGAGCTAAATACTTTTGCGTTAAAAAAATATAGCAATTCTTATACAACTCATCCTACATATTTTGCTGTTTACATTTTACATAAGTGAAAAATAGGCTTCGTTGTAGAAATAATCAAATTTGGATGATTATTTAAACTCAAATATATTGTAATTGCGTTGTTTCAGTATGTAGATGCACAGACTTTAAGCAAAAATAGAGTGGTTTTGGGACGGATACAACACTCAATATGAATTAAAAAGAACTTCAAAAATCACGATTTTGAGACAAGATGGATGCCATATATCATTTTGACGTGGGTCACGTGATCTTTTCATATCATGGTCATATGATCGCTT
This sequence comes from Amaurobius ferox, assembly GCA_951213105.1. NCBI lineage: Eukaryota > Metazoa > Arthropoda > Arachnida > Araneae > Amaurobiidae > Amaurobius > Amaurobius ferox. The sequence goes on along the minus strand of OX578141.1, from coordinate 41,691,632 downwards.
TATATAAGAGGTGTAACTGTTACTTTAATTTTTATTTAAAAAACTACTGAACATATTTCGCTAAATTTCTTTTTATATATTTTATGGAACAATTTTAATATTACCTAACATTTTTCGAAGCAATTTGTGAATTTTAAAACCGCTTAAAAATGTTTGAAAAATTAGGTCCCATAGGGTTCCATGTATATCATTTTTTCAACCTGGGTTCAATCCAAAACTAATTGGGTGATATTATTCATTTATATTCGCATAGGTCCTTCAGACCGTCTGAACAGCATACTAAAATTTCATTTTGATTAAGTCATTTTTACGGCAGTTATCGTGCTAACGGACAGACAGACAGACAGACAGAATGGCTGAATAAAGTTATAAACACTTTTCAACTTTGTTGTAAAGTGTTAAAAACAGGTGTTTCTTATAGTAGATACTTATATTCTTTCCAGGATAATGAATTTTTGACAATTAGTCGTCATTTTCATTGATTAAGCGTCATTTTTATTCATTTGGCGAGATTTTCGTTAGTTTGGCAACATTTCAAAATGTTGCCAAGTTGGCGACATTCCGCCAAATTTGTCGCCATAATCTCGTCAAGCGTTATGGACAGAGAAATAATTTATTCTTATAGAAGATAAATGAGTGTGGGCGTTCAAATACAAAAATATGACTCAAAGTATCTTTTCTCATGATTGGAACGAGCTAGATCCACGAGAATGATCTCACCAAATTTATTGCATGATATTGTTGTTGTCGCGTCCCTAACATTACATTTAAGGAAGAATGTGTGCACTGCTTCTATTGCACGGTATTATATATGAAAAGTGAACATGTCGCTCAACAGTAATTATTTTTTTTAAGTTATGGGAATTTTTGATTTATGGCAATATCTCGAAAACGGTTCATGCTAGCGTTCTAAAGTTTATTTCAATCGTTTTTTAAGTGAAAATTACATTAGAAATGTCTATTTGCGTAACTTTATTTAAAGTTTTTATTTTTTGTTGACTTTTCAAAATTTCAGTCGAAAATTTAGGGGAATTCTGAACATCTGATTTAAAAACAATAGGCTTCCAGTATTTACGGATTGTGATTTCTGTACCAGATTTCATTCCAATCGCTCCATTCGTTCGTGAGATATCGTCTCCACAGGCTCACTGCCACACACACACACACACACACACAGACATCACCTCAAAAATGTTTGATTCGTGATCAGGGATGCTTGAAACGTGCTCTCCCGTCGAAAACTCGAATTCGAATTTTCGACCCCGTCACAATACTTTCCTTATACGTTATGTATATAAGGAAAGTAAAAATCAGAATATGAATATTTAAACAGTGGAATTAGAGATATATCTTCAAATTTGCATTTTAAAGAATGCAATTAATGTAAACTTTGCTTATCGATAGATTGGCTGGCATTGAATTGTATGGCCCATAAAAGCTTGGCAGAGCTTAAATTCGAGGAAAATGGTTAACTAAATAACGCCTTTGAGGATGTCGTTCAGATCGGAAGTGTCACTTTGATCTGAAATCTGTAGGAGGATAATGTAGGAACTTTTTCACTATAAGAAATATGAATTTCTTCCAAGTTGTTTAATGGAAAGAGCGTCGATAGGCCAGTTAGAAGATGCGTGGTTTGAATCCCGATTATGTGAATTTATTATTATTACACTCGATTATCACGTATTTCTTTTATTCTAGGTTATAACACTGTGAGACCAGAAATTGTTCTCACATGAGACACTTTTATTTGTGGAATTTATGATGCCCAGAACGGCTAACATAACTTTAGTCTGGCTGGCACCAAGATTTATGACGAAGTTAACCTAAAGATCAAAAGACTATAAATTTAGGGGTGCCATACAAGGGGGCTGAGAGGGGCCTTGCTAAATGTGAAATGATGCCATTGGGTTAAGAAGAAACAATGAGCGGCAAAAAGAAGAAAGGCGGAGCTACCCCCCCCCCCCGCCTTTACAGTGTGGAAATCCTATGTAAAATACCACACAAGTAATGTTCGGACAAATCAAGGACAAATCATATTTCACGGTGAATTCTGAAATTAATTTTCTAAATAATAATAGAAGTTTAATTAACTTACAAAATTAAAAATTCACCTATTACCTAAATTTAAAAAAATGAAAATAAGTACCTTTACAACTTATTTATATATTAGCAGATATATATCAGCACATAATGAAGACAGGCATCAATATAAGTAGGTGGTAAACTCTATGCAAGCTTGCACTGGAGAAATTGTTCAATAAAGGGACTGCACAAAATATGGACATTTTCATATGGACCACATGCGACGAAACACATACGAGAAGTAAAAAGAAATCTTAATACCATAAACGGATGTACTTTTTAGAAGAATTTACATCATCTGGGAGTCACAGATGTTGTAGAACTAGCAACTGAGCTCCCATATTGCAATTTGATCTCAAATATACGATATTCCATATGTTTTCTAGTCCCCAATAAAATTACATTCAACAGAGTTAGAAGCTTTAGTCGTTATTTCAAAACTCAAAGTAAATAAATATGTTGGTCCAATTCTAAATGTACGAATCTGATGTGAGCAGCTGATGACTTTTCCTGCAAACTCCAATTCATTTTCTCTTTTATTCTTTAATAATTCATTAAATTGAGTGTAATTGCATAAAATAACATTAAATTTGCATTTTTAATTCAATTTCTGTGTTTTTTTTCCGATGGCGGAGTAACAAAAATGCGAATTATCTCAAACATCTCTAGAACGGTTAGTCCTATAGCAATAGAGTTGTTCTTATTCTGTTTGTTACTCGTCAGAAATTGCGCATAAAACAAGCATTTAAGTGATACATTTGAACAACATACATAGTCTCTTCTTTAGATTTCAGCGATTTTTGCTAGCCATTTCGTAAAAGAGGCAGGTTGCTCCGAATCGTACCAGAATCTAGTCAGCACCAGAGTATCCCACAAGTAACGTATCTACCAAATTTTGCGACATTTGGTCAATTAGTATTTTAGCTAAAGTGGATACATGAGATTTTTGCGGGCCATTTCGCAAAAAAGGCAGGTTCTGTTTTTCTAAACTAATCAGCACCAGGGTCACACCCAACTGACTTATCTACCAAATTTTATGAAATTTGGTCCATTAGTTTTAGAGGTAGAGTGCATACATACATTGTACAGACAGGCACACAGACACGCAGACAGACACACACACAGACACACAAACACACACACAGACGTCACGCTAAAATAGTTTTTCCGTATTCTAGAGGTTCCAAAACGTGTAAATCTTTCGAAAACTCGAGTTGCGATTTTCGACATGATTCTAATACTTCCCCTATACATTACCATGGATTGCAAGGAAAGTAAAAATCTGATGTGGGCAGCACATGACTTTCTTTGCAGACTGACATACATATTTCTTTATTTCTTTCATAATTCATTACATTTAGTTTAATTGCACCAAATAACACTAAATTTGCAGTTTTAATTCAATTTTTGTTTTCATATGGTAATTGGACATTTTTTCTGATAGCTGAGTAACAAAAATGAGAGAAATTTCAAATATTTTGAGAACGGTTAGTTTTAAAGTATAATGGAGTGTATTACATTCTTTTCCTCGTCAAAAATTACGTATAAAACAAGAATTTAATTGATACATTTCAGCAGACGTAGTCTTTTTTTTAGATTTTGGCGATTTTTGCGGGTCATTTCGTAAAAAAAGGCGGATTCTTCTTTTCCGAATGGTACCAAAGTCTAATCAACACCAGAGTATCCAACAAGTTTCTTATCTACCAATTTCTGTGAAATTTGGTCAATCAGTATTTTAGCTAGAGCAGATAAATGAAATTTTTATGAGCCATTTCGCAAAAAAAAACGGGTTCTGTTTTTACAAATTGTACCAAAAGCTAATCAGCACCAGGGTCACATCCAAGTGACTTATCTACCAAATTTTATGAAATTCGGTCCATTAGGTTTGGAGTTAGAGTGGATACATACATTGCACAGACACACAGACAGACACACAGACAGACACACAGACAGACACACAGACAGATACACACACAGACGTCACGCTAAAAATAGTGTTTTCGTATTCTAGAGGTCTCGAAACGTGTAGATCCGCAGAAAACTCGAGTTGCGATTTTCGACATGATTCCAATACTTTCCCTATACATTACCATGTATTGCAAGGAAAGTAAAAATCTAATGGTGACTTTAGATTGTGCCTAGATTTAGCCCAATTAAACAAACATTCTACGCTTTCCTTTCAAAATATCTAAAATTAATCACAAAGTTAGCTGTATTTAAATGTTTCGCCAAATTATATTTCAATTCAGAATTTAATACAGTGATTTTATCCTCTGAAATAAGATACATTTTTGTGTTCATATATCCCCTTTGGAAAATATCAAAACTGAATATTATTTTTGCATATTTCTTTATCCCTTTCTGTTATTTTCCCCCAAATACTGGAAATGAACTTAGCGCAATTGGGAGCAGAAAATTTACTAGCATACATGCACGATGTGATCATCTCAAATAATTACTATATTGTGTTAAAGTAACTGATGTATGCAGACAATTATGAATATAGATAGCATGCGCAATAAGCAATAGAGTCCATATATTAAAATATTTTAATAAATAACTCATCACTTTGGCGTCATATTCGTTAATAAGCGTTAGCGTCAATTTTCGTCAATATATTCGTCAATCTAGGGCAAAATATCGCCAAGTTGGTGATATTTCCCTAAATATATCGCCAAGTTGGTGATATTTCCCTAAATATATCGCCAAGTTCTTCAAATGTATCGCTAAGGGTTACAGAAAAATGGAGAGTAGTGCTTTTTTACATATAAATAACTGTTGACGAATTAGCAGGCGTCAAAATAAAAAAACCATTACACAAATTATATACTCGGAACAAACTAAGTTCACGAGAATGATATTAATATATGTATCGCATAATATTATCTATGAAAAGGGAACATATTTCACGATAAATAATATTTTTCTTAATTTCATGTTATTTTCCATAAATGTTTGAGAAAAAGAGCAATATCTCGAGAATGATTCATACCAGCATTCAAAAATTGTGCCAATCGTTTTTAATGAAAAATTATATAATAAATAATTATTTACGTAACATTATTAGAAGATAGATTTTGATTTTATAATGATATTTTCAAAATTTCATTCAAAAATTGGGGAGTTATGTAGATTCGATTCCTCTTAAAATCAATAGACTTCGTGTATTTACTGATTATAATTTTTGTATCAAATTTCGTACGAAATGCTTCATTCGTTCATGAGATATCGTCTCCATATACTCACGGACACACACACACATAGACGTTATCTCAAAATCGATCGATTCGAATATAGAGTTGCTTGAAACGTAATGTTCCGTCGCAAACTCGAATCCGAATTTTCGATCCCATCACAATACTTTCCTTACATATTATATTATGTATACAAGGAAAGTAAAAAGGGAGAGAATCAGCAAAAAAAGCCTTTAAATGCTATGTTTCAAATTATAGTTTTATATATAAGAGGAAAAAGTAGACTGTACTGTTTTCAATTTTCTGTTATAAATTTTAATAAAAATTTGAAATATGTATTGCATCGGATTTTATTCGCATTCTATATAAATCTAACGTAAAATATAGCATTTAAGGACTTTTTATTTATTTTTTTCATTTATAATAATAAAAATATAAATAGTTGCTAATTTCAATTTTTCTCGTGTGTCGAACGGCTTAGCTGTTAAAGCGTTTGGCTACAAGCACGCAGATTTATTAATTGCCAGTTCTGTCCTCGCACAATGTCGACGAAATGCTTTTTCTATAGCAACTGTTTGGCATATGTACTTTTTCTGATCAGTCTCTCCATTAAGTTTAAATAGAGTATTTAAGTCCTCCCGTGAGTGAACTGTCTAGATTAGTAGTCAAGTTATCCCTCTTTAAATCCAAAAGTTACGGTTTCAATTCCATCCACTGTCATTGAGCACATCGAATTAAGTCGTTTTGGGGTCTATTATTTTTCTGATCAATCTCTTAGTTAAGTTTAAACAGAATAATGAGGATCTTCCCCTTGTGAACTGGCTGGGGCTGTTGTGTTATCAGCTTCCCATTCCATAGGCTGTGGTTCAAGTCCATCCTCTCTCATTGAGTATGGAGAATTGAGTCGTTTCGATATCTCTGCGTTTGCTGATCAGTCCTTCCTCTAAGTTTATATTGATTGGCTAGGATCAGCACCTTGTGAACTAGCTAGCTCAGTGGTCATATTATCTGTTTGCCATTCTGTGGGCTCGAGTCCATCATCTCGCATGGAGTATAATGAGCTCAGTCGTTTAGATGTCTGTCTTCCTTTATTAGTTTTTCCTCTATGTTTAAATATTTTAATTAGGCTCTTCGGTATGCGAATTGTCTGGCTCAGTGGTCATGTTGTCTGTTTCCGGTTCCAGAGACTGTGGGTTCAAATCCATCCACTCGCAATGAGTATATTGAACAGAATCGTTTTGGTTTCTGGACTTTCCCTGATCATTATTTTCTTTGACTACTTATTGGTTCCCCGATGAGTCTCCCCATAGACTTCTACGTTTAAATAGATGAATTAGGACCTTCGGTAAGTTAACTGGCTGGCGTGGCCATTGTCTGTTTTCAATTCCAGAGCCTGATGGTTCGAGTTCGTTTACTCGAATTAATTATAGCGAGTTGAGTCGTTTTGATTTTGTGCTTTTTCTATAAGTTTCTCATGTAAATTTAATATTATTTATATTAATATTATTTAATATTAAATGTATTAATTAGGATTGTCGGTCCGTAAACTGGCTGGCTCAGTGGTCTTATTGTATGTTTCCCATTCCATAGATAGTGGGTTTCAAGTCCATCCATTCAATTTGAATATAGGGAGTTACTTCGATTCGGTTTCTGCTCTTTTTCTGATCAGGCTCACCTTTATGTTTAAATAGATTAATTAGAATCTTCAGAACATGAGCTGGCTGGCTCAGATATTATGTAACCTGTTTCTAGTTACACGGGGTGTGGGTTCGAGCCCGTCTGCTCGCATTATGTGATCTGGGTTGCGTCGTTTTAGTTTCTGTGATTTTGCTGTTCAGTATGCCATTTGCGTTTAAGGAAATTAGTTAGGCTCTTTGGTGTGTAAACTGACTGTCTCAGTGGTTATGTTGTTTGATTCAATTCTGGAGGTTGTGGGTTCAAGCTTTCCTAGGCATTTTGGTATCTGTGCTTTTAGCGATTAGTCTCTCAGTTAAATTTATACATTAATTAAGACCATCGGGATGTGAACTGGCTGGTTTAGTGGTCATGTTGTCTGTTTCCAATTCCAGAGGTTCAGATTCGATTCCATCCATCTGCATTGAAACATTTGTACTTTCTGGAAACGTATCCTAAAGTTTGTTATCTAGCATAAATGAAATGTATTTATTAATATTGTTTGACCAGAGATGCGGTACTGGAAATAATGTCAATGAAAATGACGTATCGGAAGTGACCTAACAGAAAATGACATACCGGAAGTGACGCCACTTCCTGTTTGATTCCTGTGACCCTGAAACGAAACGAAAAAAAATAGATGCACTGCTTTTCAAAATGCATAAAATTTCGTGACTTCATTAACAGGTATCATATGGTGTAAAACAAGCCCTGCACGAACTTTAGACGAGGAAGGGTAGGAGCGCGATACCGAAGCCGGCAGGTCTGAAGAGAAACCCCACCAGCAACGGTGGAGCTCAACTACCGCTCGGCCTCCATCTCGTTCAGATAATGTAGTAAGAAATATAAGAAAGTTAAGAGAAGACCTAAGAAGACAGATATAAGCAACAACCCTTAATTCCTCTGGCTGCACATTCAACCACGCCGGAACGCGCTAACACCCGTTAATCACTAAGACTACAATCGTAGCCTTTTTACCCAGCCTTGAATCGAACCAGAAACCTAAAGCCCCTCAATTTGACGCCTTATACCTCACGCGGAAGAGGACGACAAATGAAGCGTTTATTTCGGTGTATTTAAGTTTAACATTTTAACATGTCTGTTTAAATAATCAGAAAAACTCGGATAAAATTACCGGGGACAGAACCCTCGACAAAAAGCGAGCTATAGCGCTGTTATGTGGAACTTTGCCGATATGGTATAAATGCCGTTGACACTTTATTTTATTTTAACTATATAAATCTTTCACAAGATTGACGATGACAGGAAATCTGGGACAGAACCCATAAAATATATTCCGAAGATAACATGTTTATTCATTATTTAAAACTATAATCAGAAAGCAACTGCGAATGGGGTGAGGACAGAACTCGCTACCAATAGATCCGCGTGTTCGCTGCCCAACTCGTTAAACACTAGACCACTTGAATCACGATATAAATCGAAGCTGGGAAGTATTTTGATATTCATTACGAAAAAATAAAAAAAGAGCCAGGAAGCTCTTGAATGCTATATTTCAGTTTAGACTTATATAAACCCGACAAAATCAGATATTATATCCATTATATTTTATAATAGAAAATTGCAAAGATTACAACAGGTTTTGAACTCCACGCAGCGCCAGGTGCTCGGCGCTGCGTGGAGCCTCTGAGGAGGAGAAGTATTGAAACGCTAGAGGCCAAATGATGAGATATTGACTTTTCACGTTATAGGAGTTCTGTTCTGTCTGTATAATGTATGTCTTATTTTCTGCCATTGGAAATAAAAGAAAACATCAGGTTTTGACCACTACATATAAAATTCTAAATTGAAATGTAGCATTCAAGGACTTCCTGACTCTTTTGTAATTTCTTCTGTAATTTCTTTCAATGTAATGTAAGTACACTCAAGAAGATACACTATTTTAATTTGTCAAAGAGTAAGGTCAGAAATAATTTCGAGGGCTTTACAGTAATGTATTTTTTTATTGAATTTATTTGTTTAAATCATTTCTATAATGAATCATTTAAAGGAATGAATACCGAGAAAATCTCGGGGTTTTAATCCTAATAGATTTTGATCAGATCGGGTAGATTGTAGCATAACGGTTGTACTGTTATTTGACATCTAACTTAAATATCGTTAAAGCTAAATTTTTAAAAAATATATTGAGTTTATATAAGTTTCGCAACGGTTTTCACTGTAGTATGAAAGTGATCTTATTTGGGAAATAGAATTATGACGTTTTACTTCTAACATTACGCGGTATATACTCTTAATTGTAATAACGACAATTGGACCCGTTACAGTTTTAGTAAATTTAAGTAGCCGTATGCTTCTCAAATTACAGAAAACGTTTTTCTTTCATTATGGTTCACGCGTCATTAATTCCAAGAAATTAATTTTTTTCTATCAACCTTAAAAGGCATAAGATTAGTTGACATCGTAAGAAAATGCATGTTTTCTTTTTTTAGAGGCAGCCCATAAAGCTATACTTACGAGGCTAGAAATTAAAATTTGGAAGAATAGGACATTTGTCCTGGAAATATCATTATATTACAATGAAATATACTTCTCTTCGACCTTTTGATACTGTTCTAAAACTGTTATTTTATAAACTAACAGTATATTCTAAAATAATTTATAGTATATTCCAAAATGAATTTATAGTATATTCTCTAAAGTTATATATTACTTTATATTTTATGCGTCGACGATCCAGCTACGATTGCAGATAGCAGTATCCACGGATCAGATTATCTCTTAGCAAGCGCTCTTCGACTTGACCGATACCCATCAATGACGACGAGAAATCTTGTCGCACTAATATTTTGCAAACCGCTATACACAGCTCCTATATGGGCTCATTCCTACGACTTGGTCGACTTCAAACGCCATAAAAGCTATTCAGCTCAAACTGCACGAGACTGCAAAGACCAAGTTGATACGCATAGAACCCGCTTACAGGGACTTTTTTTGAAGTTATAATTGGATTTTAATTGCAAATAACAGCATTCTTGGACCGGTTTCACACTTAGCCCTATAAGCGGGTTCGGCGAGTATTATGCAGCTTCACTCGGGAAAGGCAATTGTTGGGGTGTTTATACAGCCGTAAGCTATTCTATTTATGGTAAAAATGTATTTAAATGCTTGCAAGGCAAGAAATTTTTAGAATACGGCAGCCTAACTCACAAAATTTGCAATGTTGGCTTAGAAGTTTTCGCTTAACTATACGTAGCAAAGAGATCATTATATGACTGATATAAATCTGATCCGATCGACTGATTAATTGTTTACGACTGATTAAAAGTTTATTTACAGTATATTGGTATATGGGATGTAAAATTTTAACCTGAAATTTGTTTTAGATATTTTGGACGCATAGATTTGGACGCATACCTTTAATACGGTATGTGACAAACATGATGTGCACTAGAGCTTTTGAATATCAAAATGTAATGATCTTACTTATATTACTACTTAAATTAAAATTCATTCAATTAAATTATTAAATTTAAAATGTAATAGGGTGATTTTCAAATTAATTGCCTTTCTAAGCTTTGCATCACATAAAAATTTGACTTAGATTAAAAATAAAATTATACTCTGTTATCAATTTTTTGTAATATTTTTTATACTAGAAAAGAAGGAATAATATGGCTCATTAGCTTTGTTACCAACTGCAGAAATCAAAACCTATTTCAGATAATAGTAGTAACAGTCCTAAGATGTACCAGGGACACATATTAAGTTTAAAATTTAAAATATTAATAAATATATTTTAAAGGAATCACTTGCATTTTTATTAATTAAAATGTAAAACCATATTTTTTAATTCATATACAAAAGCTAATCTAGTTTGAAAGCATAAAAAGAGACTTCCTTAAATCTGGTGTTTTGAGTTGGGACATGCAAATTTATTACTTGAAAACTAAAAATATTAGAAAATAGCTAATAGTTTTAAAACATAAGCACTTTAATGAGTACATTTTATTAATTATGAACTAATGTACCAATATATGTTCTAAAAGTATAAAAAAAAATAATTTTATTAGCATGAAATATGTGTTCAAAGATTGGAACATCAAACAAGCGTTCATTTTGAAAATCATCCAATAGTGTTATTTATTTTTTAGAGAAATCCTTAGGTATTTTTTTGATGCCACTTTTCGCCGAACATATTTTTTCAGTTAATTCTACTGAAGCTTTCATTACTGCCTCTATAATTTAAATTTTGACCTTAATTGTACGTTACCTGGTTTTGATGTTATATCTCTTTTCCCCAATACACCTATCCATACTGCTGCAGATATTATTGGTAAAAAACTACGTTATAAAAAAAGTCCCCCAATCTTCCATCGACGCAATCATTTCCGCATTGAACATCGTTGCGGAAACTAATTATTTTGGTTTCCGCGATGAAATATTTTTGCAAACTAGTGATGCCAAGGCTGCCCATTTTCTGGCTTTTTTTGTTTTCCCGAAGCTATTTTACACGATCTTGAAAATAACATTTTGCCTTTCCTACAATTTAAACTTGCTTTATGGTGCCGGTTTGTTAATGAAGCGTTTATCGTGTGGAATCGTATCCTTAATTATTTTATTTTGTTGCTTGTTAGTATAAATTATTTTTATTCCTCCATAAATTTCACTGCTGAACATGAGTGTGAAGGATCAGTCTCTTTTTTGGATGTTTTAGTTACACGTGGTACTAATGGTTTCCATACCACTGTATTCCGTAAATCTACTTTCACTAATGCTTGTATTGCTGCTAATTATTTTCCTTTGCAACTGCTGTTATTACATATTTTAACAGCTGCTTTCAATGTTTGTTCTTCTGGTAAATGCTTAAATGCTGAAATTGACTTTATTTTCCTTCTAGTGAGTACTATAGCGTCTATATTTATAATTTTATCTATGAAATTTTCTTTGCTGTTCGCTCTAAATTTCTTTCTCCAAATTCATCTCTCACCCCCTCCCTTTAACCACTTATTTAATACAGTCCCACTAGATCGCGTCGCATTATCGCATTGTATTAGCAGCCCTTTCGCTCAGTTTTGTTGTAAATTTAATTTAAAACTTGCTCATTCCGCTGTTATTTCTATGCTTAGCCGTTTTCGGATCGACACATTTAAACCCAATGTTTTAAGTCAGGCTAAAATATACGTTGCCCTCTTATTGCACGTGACAATTATAAATTTTTTATTGGTAGTACTAAATGGCGTATTAGATTATCTAAATATCCTCGATACTAAAAAAATATCCATTGCTTCATTTCAAACTGCTCTAAATGATCCTTTTTTTTCTCTGTTTGATAAGATTTAAATTTTCAAACATTGTAATATCTATTGGACCAGTTTGAACTATGAATCCATGTTTATTTATCAGCAACGATGTTTTATTTGTAATTTTCAAAACTTGTTTTTGTAAAGTTTTGCCTGACAAGACGACAGGCAAATCGATTCTCTGAGTGTCAAGCTACTATCTGCTAACTTAAATATTTAATGTTTTATTAAATATGTTATTCTGAATGGATTTTAGTATATTATATATATTATAGCATATTAAATACATTTAGTATATTATCATTTTTTAATATTTATGTTTGTCTTGTATTCCTAATAAAATTTTTGACTATTTATATTATAATTGACTTTTAAAATTATGCAAATTTAACTTGAAAGTTGGTTGTATATAATAGGTTTAGTGTACTTATTACTTGCCACGTGCATTTTACGAAGGTCGTTTTTGCGCCCGAAAGCGCTAAGGCAAAATTTACGTAACATTTTTGCAATCTATATGACGTAAGTAGATTTTTACTTAAAATAATTTTATTATTAGTATATATAAATATGACATTTTAGATGTTACAGGGAAGGAACTTGTGTTATTTCAGGGGGAATAAATTTAAGGAAAATTGTCGGGACACCAAAGTAATTAAAAGCAAACACATAACATAACGGACACACATAAATGTAAATACGCTGATGAATATATAATCATTAGAAAACATTTTAATCGAACGATTTAGATACAAAATTAATAGCAATTTAGGACAATTAATGAAACAATTATTTTTTTTTTACCAGTTTGCCCTTTTATATATTGGTCTTAACAGAAATGTCATACAGTTTTCTAATACGACGAATGTGTTTAGTCTTAAACGAATGTTATCCATATTTTATAGTTTTGAGTATATATATTTTTAATTTAATATGTGACCTCTGTGAAAAAATTTAGGGCAATTGCAGCCCATAGTTCTTAATTTATTTTAATTAATTCAAGTGTCAACATATAAATAACTGTATCACGCTCAAAAGTTACAATAAAAATAACTCATGCTTCTTTTAAACTGTTTTAATGTTTACTTTTTCGTATATTTTATGGGCGTCAGAGCATCTAATAATTCTACGATGGTTATGACGAATAATAAAACAAAAGCAATTGAAGAATTATGGTTAAATTTGGGTTCTTTAAAAATTAAAAATAATATATTTAAAATTTAAGTTTATAATAAATAATCATTTGTTATTCTTTAATAACGGATAATTTTTCACTATATTAAGAAAACGTAGCTCACGCCATCGCCGTTGTCGCCTCCGTCGCCTTCGCCGCCGCCGCCATTTGACAAATTTTTCGTTTCTCAAGATTCTTTGCTTCGTAACGCAAAAACTATTGCATATAAATATATGAAATTTAGTACACTTGTAGAAAAAGTTTTGGGAAATAAGTTGAAGTAAACTGTTTTTTGATATATATTGTAGTTGAAGAAATATTTAATATCAAAATCAAAGGCAAAATATTTGAGCTGCGAGTTCGCAGCCTGGATCGACTAAAAATAGCAAGATCACGAATTTTTACAGGGGTAACTACGTAGGTGAATTTTTGCAGGATGGAGCCCCTTTTTTGACACTTTACAACATAGTTGAAAATAGTTTATGGCTTTGTTCATTCTGTCTCTCTTTCTGTCCGTTAGCAGTATAACTGCCTTTAAAAATGACTTTATCAAAATGAAATTTTAGTATGTTGTTAGACTGTCTGTGGGACCTATGGGAATATAAAAGAATAATGTCACGCAATTAGTTTTGGATTGAACCCGAGTTGAAAAAATAGAATACATTGAACTCTATTATAGGACATAATTTTTCAAACATTTTTTAAACAAATTTAAAATTCACAAATTGCCTTGAAAGTTTTAGGAAGTATTTAAATTATTCCATAAGAAATATAAAAAATACCTCAGCAAAATATATTCAGTAGTTTTTTAAATAAAAATTGAAATAGTAATTAAACCATTTATATAAAGAGATCACGTAACCCACTTCAAACTAAAATATGGCATCCATCTTGTGCAAAATCGTGATTTTAAAAATTATTTTTAATTTATATGTAGTGTCGTATCCGTCCCAAAATGGCTTTATTTTTGCTTAATTTCTGTTCTGAATTTCTTTTCTAATTTCTGAATTTCTTTAACGCAAAATAATTTTGTTCAGGAGTCTGCAATATAGCTGATATGAATGAAACATTTATTGATTTTACATAGAGAAGCAAGCGATTTAATGGCAGACTTTTTGATGTAGTTTTATGCATAAAGTAGAGTTAAATGACTTATATCTCCATGGTTTTTAATTTTTAGGTAGAATAAATTTTTGTAGTACTGTGATGAATGAAATAAAAATATATGAATGGAATATTTTTTGCTTTTGCACGGAGAGCCAGGCGATTTATATTTTGATGACTTCATTTGAATCAAGTTCGTTTTTTTTTTCGATGAAGTTTTAAATTTTCAAACATAATAATTATTGCATCATTGTGATCATTTTAAAAATATTACCGCTAAATGCATCACATTTTAGAGATGTTTAAATTAAATTAGAGTTGGAAAGAGTTTCATAATAAATGCTTTATGCATGATTGATCTTTCTTGTTTAATTTCGATGTAGTTTTTGAGATATTTCACTTTTTATTCACTTCTGAAATAAACGTTATTTTTTTTCGTATCGGAACGTCTAGCGATTTCTCTGTCTTTTACAGTAAAAACTAAAGCATACAAAAATATGAAATTTGGTACATTTTTAGAGAAATAATAGGGTAATACGATGAAATAAACCGTTTATAGATTTAAACTTTAGTTTGGCATAAAATAGCTCGCGAAGCAAGCTCATGATCAAGGAATTCAGTTTTTGGATTCCCTTGGCCAAGAAAAAGCCCTGCTTTTCCCTCATGTGGAAATTAAACAGGGATAGAAAAAAGATTTTTGAGAGTAGAATTTTAGGAAAGATAGATATGAAGTGTGATCTGCGATCACAGCAAGTGGGAGGCGAAGTCTCCCGAAAGGGGTTGCGCCAGAGTAGCGAGCACGGGGCAGATCCCTCTAGTAATCCGAAATATAATTATCATATTTTGATACCATAATAATTAACCAACACCACAAAATATAATAAAAATTTTATCTCTCTATATGAAAAAAAAGTACCCGCCGCCGCTGTTTGACAAATTTCTTAAGTCTCGAGATTCTTTGCTTCGTACTGCAAAAGCTATTGTACATAAAAATGTGAAATTTGGAACACTTGTAGAAAAATCTTTGGAGAATGCGATGAAATAAATTGTTTTATATATATATATATATATATAATATTTGATTTTGTCATTAAATATTTCTTGAACCACAATATATATATATATATATATATATATATATATATATATATATATATATATATATATATATATATATAGTGGTTCAAGAAATATTTAATGTCAAAATCAAAGTCAAAATATTTGAGCTGCGTGTTCGTGTCCTAAATAAACTAACAATAGCAAGACCACGAATTTTTGCAGGCACCCACGTGAGTAAATTTTTGCAGGATGGAGCTCCTTTTCTTTAATTTCTATGTAGTTTTTGAGATATTTTATTTTTATGCATTTCTGAAGTGAACTTTTTCTCGTATTGGTACGTCTAGTGCTTTCCCTGTTTCGTACTATAAAAACCATAGCATACAAAAATATGATATATTTATAGAGAAATAATAGCGCAGCACTATAAAATAAACCGTTTATCGATTTAAACTTCAGTTTGGCATGAAATAGCACGCGAAGCGAGCTCATGATCAAGGAATTCGGTTTTGGGATTCTCTGGGCTGCGAAAAATCCCTGCTTTTCCCTCCTGCGGAAAATAGGCAGGGATAGAAAAGTTATTTTTGAAAGTAGAATTTTTAGGAAAGATAGATATGACGCGAGCTCTAGTGAGCGCAGCGAGTAGGAGGCGGAGCCTCCCGAAGGGGGTTGAGCTAGGGAAACAAGCAGGGGGCAGAGCCCCCTAGTATGTCAATAATATGTTATAATGTTATATGTTAATAATATATTATTATAATTATATGTTTATACTATTAAATTGTACTGAATATATTCTTTTCCTCACCATATGTAGTAATATTTGTTTATCATTATCTGATTTGCATATGCTAAATGCTGTTTTCAACAACAAAATGGGTGAGTTGTATTAGGTGCATCTACAAAGTAACAACGTTCCAATTGCCTAACAGAACTATATCTATCAATGGGCTAAGTTGATAAAATATTTTGAAATGAGTAGCATGTGACATTCGTGTATGAGACATAAAATTGGCATTTTCAAATTTAGTGCAAGGATCGACAAGGAGACAAACTGTGACGACAACCAGTCCTTTTAAAAAAGTATTTTATTACAGGCTATGTACAAGTATGTAAGTAGGATATCTATTGTGAAATGTATGCAAAGAAGAAAATCCAGTTCCAGTTCCCGTCCATGAGAACACAGGTCGTTTTAAATGCTGCACTATGTGTATGTGCATCGTACTCAAACGCTTCGTATCAGTCCTATAACATCATTGATGTGACTTTTGAGAATACATTAAATATAAATCACACTGACAAATTAGTAATTTGATATATAAAAGGCAAATGTCATTAACGACTAATTGTTATATGAAAATAATATTTTTGATTACATATTTCGAGATCGCGTAATTATGATGTTAGTTATGCCATTCAGCGCTAAATTTCTCCTTGGAATTTGTTTTAAAATATTATATTTATAAAATTGTTTCTGCAATTATCTCTATGGAACTTTGTTGAATGTCGTCCAGTAAGTAATTTTGCAGAACCATTTCAATAGCGGTGCTTTAATTATGATCCCCATATATATTCAATTAAGTCGAAATTCGATCAAATTCTCGCACATTAACCATTGAATAATTATTTATTTTTATTTTACATTATTACAACCACAAGCATCTTAATGAAATTTGGAGTGTATGATATGAGTCAGGATTGGTATAATATTAAAAATATGTTTCTTATAGATCCCAATCAGTTTTCAATGATGAAGACAGACTAATGTTAGATACATCGGATTAGCATATAACCTCCCTTCAAGTATTAGGAAGTCGTATTGTTACAAGCAGCAGTTTCATTTATGGTGAAATTGGATAAGAAACAAAAATATTTATTACTTTTGAAATTATGATGTGTGCATATATAGTAAATGTACATTCAAGATGGAGTTCAAACATTTTCTTTAACGTAGTTTTAGACATAACTATATACACTCTGAAAATTGTCTATTAGGAGACTATATATTATTTCATTCAAACTTGCATTTTTACTCCATAATTAATTTTTTTGCATTACTACATTACTGACATTTTCTTTCAGCATTGCACTCTGATATATATATATATATATATATATATATATATATATATATATATATGTGTGTGTGTGTGTGTGTGTGTATTTTCCTTTAGGGAAGATATATTATAATAACAACGTAGCTATCTGATTTCAAAATTAACAAGCGTTTGCAACATCTTTATTCAGTATAGCAACTGCGTAAATGTTGTAACTAAGAGAATTGTGGACAACCTCCACTGATCATTGGAGTTATTGACATTTTTGAGATGTGACGACAGATCTCGGATTTACAAAGTGATTCTTTTTTACAAATTCAATCATTGATCAAATCACGTTGAAGAAAATAAATTCTTAATAGATTTTTAAGAAAATAAAAGACGAACGATAATATAAGGCAATAAGGGCAAATTGAATTTCCCTCCCGCATTTCGAGTTAAGGATTTGGGAATCACCAGATGGTTGTTAGAGTTTGTTTTGTTAAAACCTTTTATTGCTTTCAGAGATTATTTTTTCTGATTTCTGATCGAGTATTAAATGCACTGAATGATTGATTGGATGTATTTGCAAATCAAAGACTAAAATAATAAAATTGTAACAAAGAAGATTCAGTGTATCTGGTTTGTTGTCTGGAATTGTCAATATATAATTTATATTTTTGATCATTGATGCTTCTAATAATAAATTAATTGAAATAGTTTATGCGATGTAATATAAAAATACTGCATTATTAATAAACAGTTGAAATGATCCCACATTACTTGAAATGATCAAACATTTGTTTTTGAAGCGAAGGAAATCTACAAAATTTTTATTTAATTTTTTTATATACAATTAAGTTTCTAAATTATAATTCGATATATTTCGAATAATTCTAGTAATTCTAAATTATACAGCTTAAACCATTATGTGCATTCATTTCACATATATAGATGACCAGTCGCTTTCTGTGGTATGCCTGTAAAGGAAAATGAATAATATCACCCAATTAATTTCGGATTTATCTCTGGTTGAAAAAATGAAATCCATTGAACCATAGGATTTAATTTTTAACACTTTACAACAAAGTTGAAAAGTGTTTATGACTTTGTTCATTCTGTCTGTCTGTCGTTAGCACGATAACTGCCGTAAAAATGACTTAATCAAAATGAAATTTTAGTATGTTGTTCAGACGGTCTGTAGAACCTATGGGAATATAAATGAATAGTATCATCCAATTAGTTTTGGATTGAACCCGGGTTGAAAAAATGAAATACATTGAGACCTATGGGACCTAATTTTTCAAACATTTTTTAAGCGGATTTAAAATCCACAAATTGCTTCGAAAATTTTAAGTAATATTCAAATTGTTCCATAAAATATATAAAAAAAAATTAGCGAAATATATTCAGCAGTTTTTTAAATAAAAATTAAAATAATAATAACACCTCTTATATGAAGCGATCACGGGACCATGATATGAAAAGATCACGTGACACACTTCAAAATGATACATGGTATCCATCTTGTCTCAAAATCGTGATTTTTGAAGTTTTTTTTAATTCATATTGCGTGTTGTATCCGTCCTAAAACCACTTTATTTTTGCCTAAATGCTGTGCTTCTACATACTGAAACAACGCAATGACAATATATTTGAGTTTAAATGCTCATAAATTTGATTATTTCTCCAACGAAGCCTATTTTTTACCTATGTAAAATGTAAACAGCAAAATATGTAGAATGAGTTGCTGTATTTCTTTAATACAAAATCATTTAGTTCATGGAGTCTGCATAGCTGATATGAATGAAATATTCATTGATTTTACAAAGAGCAGAACGATTTTTGCGATGAAGTTTTACGCATACAGTTTAATTACTGGTAGCTCCATGGTCTTAATTTTTAAATAACATAAATTATTATAGTATTGTGATGAATGACATGAATGGGAAATTATTTATGAATGAAATGCAGCTTTTATAGAGAGAGCAAAGCGTGTTATTTTTTCTATGACGTCATTTGAATGAATTTCAGTTGTTTTCGATGAAGTTTTCAAATATAATAAATTATCGTAGTATTATGATCATTCTAAAATTATTACCGAGGAATGTATCACATTTTAGAGATGTTTAAACCAGGCAATTTATATTTCAATGCCGTCATTTGAATGAAGTTCATTTTTTTCGATGAAGGTTTAACTTTTCAAATATAATAAATTCATGTATTATTGGGATAAGTTTTAAAATATTACCGAGGAATGCATTGCATGTTAGACATGTTTAAATAAAATTGCATTGAGGTTGGAAAGTGTTTCATAATCAATGCTTTAAGCATGATTGAACTCTCTTGTTGAAACATTTTTTTAAGTAGAGTTAAATTCACAAATTGCTTCGAAAACTTTAGAAAATACTCACATTATTGCATAAAATGTGTAAAAAAAATTCAACAAAATATGTTAGGTAGTTTTTTAAATGAAAATTTAAATAGTAATTACACCCATATTATATAAAGAGACCACATAACTCATTGAAAAATAAACGATGGCTTCCAATTTATTCTGTTGTGCATATCGTAGATGTTTAAAGATCTTTTTAATTTATATAGTGTTGCATCCGTTATGAAACCGCTTTGTTGCGCATTATCTGTGTATCTAAGCTCTATGCCAATGCAATTACAATATTTTTTATATTAAATGATCACTACACTTTACTTTATTCCTACAACGAAGCCTAATTTTAACGTTTATCTCATAGAATGAAAAAAAATCAAGCGATTTTAAGGTGAGTTGTGTAAGAATAGATGATTTTTTTTCACGTAAAATTATTTAGCTCTGGAATTTGGAATTTAAGTAATATGAATGAAATATTCATTGATTTTGCATAGAAAGTCAGACGATTTATATTTCGATGACGTCATTTGAATAAAATTAATTTTGAGTTACTACCATTTTCTTTGTTCAGTTTGCAAGTAAGGGAGAGTGGTTCCCAATGGACCTAGGGGCACAGTGGATCACCCGCCTTTAATTGTTCTTGCGTTTTTTCAGAACGCTTCAAATGTTGACATATATATGACAACATAGTCTTGATGTACTTTATTCAAAAATTATATTCTCAACTCCTTATTAAGACATTTTACAGTCGCAGGTGGTTTATAGATAGTAAATAAGATAGAAAGTAAAAGTTTTCAGATCTACAGATTTCTTTTTCTTCATTTAAGCATTGTAACTTGGAAGAAGTGTCTCAATTCAATATAAAGATAAGATTTTTTTCTTTTTATATCATATCTGACTACATTCAATAAATTCAAAATGTGTTTATTTTATTTGTCTTTGTTGTTGATCTTCCATATGGGATACAATGGACCATGGTCCATTATACCCCCATATTCTTATATAAGTTGGACATAAGTCCTTTGAAGTAAATACTGATGAAGTATGTAGCTCTGGTCAATGCAATTATGCATGGGTTATGTTCAAGTTTACACATTGAAGTGATTATAACTCAAATCTCAAATATTATACTAGTATACATATATTTACTCATATTTCGATTTAAACTCAAAATTTCAAATCTTACAAGTAAATATGGAACTAATACTTGCATATCATATCTGACTACATTCAATAAATTTAAAATGTGTTTATTTTATTTGTCTTTGTTGTTGATCTTCCATATGGGGTACAATGGACCAAGGTCCATTGTACTCCATATTTTTATATAAGTTGGACATAAGTCCTTTGAAGTAAATACTGATGAATTATGTAGCTCTAATAAATGAATTTATGCTTGGTTTATGTTCTAGTTCACGCATTTGAAGTGATTATAACTCAAATCTCAAATATTATACTAATATGAATATATTTACTCATATTTTGATTTAAACTCAAAATTTCAAATCTTGCAAGTAAAAATGAAACTAATAAACTAATTACGTGTCAGAAAATAAATGTTAAAGATTTCATAACATGATGCCTTACACTAGATATTTTAAATCTAGAAATAAACAGACAGAATCCTATATAATATTTTAAGCTAATTAATATATCTCTAGTTCTATCTCATAGTGTATTGGATAGATCAGTGTAAAGTGAGTGAAATCAACCATCTTACAGAATAATAATTAGAACTGTTTTTTAATCTTGGAGTTAGGTACATATTCTGGAAAATGTATAGAAATGTGAAAGCATCAATATATACTTCCTTCAGAAACTGTATTTAAATACGTCAGTACTATCCAGATTAAGCCATTTTTCGGTGTGAAGTAGCAAAATTTAGAACCCAAAATATGCATTGATCATTTAATAATAATAAATTAATTTCATTAAAATAAACTCATTATAATCCTGTTATTATAAATATAAATTTATTTTAAAATATCTTAACATGTTTTTTGCTTTTGTTTTTTTAGAAATACCGCACAACAAACCACATGAAACTGGTAAAATATCTGTGTGCCAAATGAAATCATGAAGCAGGATGAAAAAGTGTTATTGATGATAATCGATCCATTCGTTTAATTTGCAAAGAGAAATATATTGCTAAAATAACACTTTTAATATATTATGTTCAAAAGTACAAGTCCTTAAAAATAACAGCTATGTGGAAAGTGAGAACACATCATCTATTAGGTTTGTGCCTAATTACGGAAACACGCACGTATGTTGGAAAAATTAATTTTTTGATATGCCTCTAGAATACATCATGATCTTGTATTTGAAGAGATAAGAAAATTCGCTCATGAATTTGCAATGATTAACCAAAAGAATATGCCAGAGTTCTGGAAAAAAATTCAACAGCAAGAAATTGGCTGTGCAGTTTAATAATTTGGAATATTAATATATTGATTAGAAATATTGATTAGAAAACCGGAATCGACAACTTTTAATCGTCACTGGACATCAACCAGCAATTCCAACACAATTATCGCACAAAAATTATCTGACAAAATTTTGATCAGCTGAAGAAATTCTGCCTTTCCTGAACGCTTTTTCGCGTTAGTGAATAATTTTAAAATGGGAAGGGTCATCAAAAATACCAAATGATGCACCAGCTCAAAATATTCTAGAAGAAGAAGCCATGCAGAAAGAGGAAAAAATTTAAAACCAAAAAGAACCGCTTCAATTAAATCTAGTAAAAATATTCAAAAAGAGTTAATTACTGTTTTAAAGGAAAATAAAAGCAAAACTTAAGCTCCGCAATCTGGTGCAAAGAAAATAAACAAAAATATCTTGTAAATATATAAAGCTCTAATGATTCTAAAAGTCATATATGATAATATGACATATATGATATATATGACAATATAACAATATTCTGACAATATGTCTATGTATAGTGAAACAGAAAACATTAAAGCTGAAAATATTTTAAAACATGGCTATTATTTAAACACAGAAGTAAAGGTTTTGTCGATTATATTCCTGTAAAATTTCTTATAAGAATACTACATTGGTTTAGTCATTTAAATAATTGATATAAATCATGATCTTGTGCGATTAATACAACAAAAGTCTAATTAAGATATATTTTTTCTGAAAAAATTGATGCATCTGTCATAAATATTCAAGATATTGTAATATGCCTTTCAAAGTCTAGAAAATCACAAAATATAGTTCACTCTCAGCTGCACAAAAATATTTGGTGTGACATTTGCATATTTTTATTTCCATTAATTATTTCTTTAAGAATTGATTATATTTCATCCATCCCATCACTCCTATTTTGCATACTATAATTATTTTCTTCTAATATTTATGACTAAAAACTGAAAGTTTTAGATAAGAGTAACAGTTAGCAATTGTGGAATTATATTTGAAAATAAGCCCATTAAGAATCGAAGTACAATAACTTACTATCTGTTGTGTTTATATAGTAAAGACAAAATTTCACAAATGTACAGATGAAACATTTTCATATTTCTCATAAAAATTAGTCATAGTCCATAGTGCCCCACGGTGTGGATCATTGTACTCCGACCTCGGGGTACAAGGGTCCACTTTGAAACTTGTTATTTAAAAATTTCTACAGTATAAAGTAATTGTAAATATTGTTTTTAAGTAAGTATAGCATTAACCTGAATATATAGACAATATGTATAATCATTTAAAATGATAATTTTGCCCGTCGTTTAAAAAAAAACATCATAATGTAAAAAAGTGGTCCATTGTACCTCAGCCTCCCCTATTAAAAAAAATATGTGTTAATTTAAAATATGTCAGCGCTGAATCAATCACATTTTCGAAATGTTTAAATAAAATTGCATCGCAGTTGGAGAGTGTTTCATAGACAATGCGTTATGCATGGTTGATCTTTCTTATCCTTTAGACATTTTACTCCCTTTCAAACCTTCGGAAAATAGTATGTCTTACTAATGTCCTAAAAAGCATTAAAAAAACAGTACATGTTACGAACGAGGACATCTTTATCGCTACTCTACCTAACTGAAAATTATACTATATATATATATATATATATATATATATATATATATATATATATATATATATATATATATATATATATATATATATATATATATATATTATATATATAATCACCGACCCTTCCTTAAAACTCATTATGTCATATGGAACAAAATATAGACTACCTTCTAAAAATCATCCTTATTCTATCCTTAACACTCTCTCTCTCTTGATATTGATAAATTCATATATAAAATGTCCATTACACATTCAACACCTATGGAAGCCTTTTGTATCTGGAAATCTAAAATCTTATCCCATGTTCAACTTAAGCTATCACATTCGAATATTCCACAGTCGAATTTCCAATTATCAAAATTAAAGAAAAGTATTACACATATGCAGAAATTCCTAGTTTTTACGTATGTAGACAAAGCTTCATCAAACTATGCTATTTTCTGCAAATTTTTCTACATTAAAACATTGTTATCCAATTTAAATCAAATTAATACCTTCAAATTGCAAAAAACAACCATACATGATTTAAAACGCAAACTTATTTCCAAGTATAAACAATTTTTTGATACCCATCAAAATTTAAACATTCCATATTTAGTAATCATACCAAAATTTCACAAGGACCCAGTAAAATTTAGAACAGTTACCAGTGGACACAACTCTTATGCATCAAAAGCTAATAAAAAACTTCTCAAAGTCTTGAACATTCTTTTTCATGCTATTTCCCGAGAGCCACACTGCATTATCCGAAATAGCTATGAACTTATTCAAAAACTGAAATCCTTTTCTGCCATTGACTCTTTCCAAACATTAGATTTTAAAGATCTTTTTAATAACATCGACATTAAAGATTTATTCTCTGTCATTAAACAACTCTTCGATCAATTCAAATTAAATACTCTTACTAAATATGACTCGTCCACCTTTAATAATTTATTGCATTTTGTGCTTTTTCACAACTATCTTGTACATGGCAATGCTGTATATCTCCAAACGATTGGAGTACCGCAAGGATCCACTAGTAGCTCCATGCTCGCCAATATTTATCTCTACTTCTACGAAAGAAAATCCACTCTGTTCACTCGTAACATTTCTATTTTTCGATACATTGATGATGTTTTTCTTTGTTTTCATACTGCACACGTTTCTTTACCCACACTTAATATATATCCATCCAATCTTGAATTAATACCGAATGAATCCCACCCTTCCAAATCTGTAAATTATCTTGACATCACCATTGATATACATTGTAACTCTTTCACTACTACTATTTATGATAAGAGACATCAATTTAAATTTAATGTAAAATTCTTCCCACATTTCTCTTCTTGCCTTAGCAACCAAGTTTTTAGAAATCTAATCACTAGCTATTTGCTCCGCATTAAACGCCTGGATAGTAATAAGTGTACACTATCACACATTAATAGTCTCAAAAATCTTTGCTATATGTACAACTTCCCCCCCTTATTTGTAGATCGCAGTATAAGTACAGTATTCTAAAGTCGTGGAAACACCATAAAATAAACACCGCCCCGGCGGGCAAACATAAAAATGTAAAAATATTAAAAAACAGTAATTTCGATTACACTAAAAACGAAAAAATTTTTTAAAAAAACCGCCTCGGCGGGTAAAGAAAAAAGTTTAAAACACTCATAAAACCGTTAAGGCGGATATCTAAAAAACTAATAAAACAAAAAACAGGCTACGGCTCCAAAAAACAGTGTTATCCATTCTTTCAAAGTTTTCGATAATCGTGGTCACATCTCGGTCAGTTTCTAAACTCTTGGGTTTATCTCTCCGAAACTATGTACTGCTACTTCCACTTCTTCTGGTCTGGATTATTCCCACGTGGTATTCAGCGAGGTAAGCGTACAGATTGTAGCATGTGGGGGAATCATTTGAAGATTATTCACGGTGACGACCTTTCGACATGTGAGTTGCTCTTTTTTGCAAATTCGTATATTTGTGCGCTATATTTTTCATGTTCATGTCTATGTGGTATTTTATATTTCATGTTTATGTGGTAATTTATGTTATATAATTGAATTTATCCTATTTGGTTTTTTTCTGTTATTCCGTTGTTGGGCACAGATTGCATAATATTTTAACCACGTGTTTTTATGCAATCATAGAAACAACGGATTTTAGTATATCTGTCTAGAATGTGCCCCTGAAGACGTTTCTGGCAGATATACTATTTTTTAATATATTTTCCTTGTCCTGGCCTCTCCGTGCTCTGCTTTTTCGGCCCTTCCTCGTTGCTTTTTGCTTTTCACACACGCTTTTATTTTGCTCGCGGTTAGATACTGTGGTTACTGATTCACACTCTTGCACTTTAGTTTTTGTTATTTTAATTTATATATATATATATATATATATATATATGTATATATATATATATATATATATATATGTATATATATATATGTATATATATATATATATATATATATATATATATATATATATATATATCATATATATTTTTTATTCAAGGTAATAAATTATTCCTACAAATCTCTGGAGTTCCAACAGGGGACTGTAGTAGCAGTTTGCTGTCTAATTTATAACTTTTTCATTATGAAGATTCTTTTACTTCAACTGATTATATAATTTACAAATATATTGAGAGAGATGATCTGATTCGTTTAGTATTTACTGCCAACTATGTCACAGATATAGATTTCTATCCGGATAATTTGGAACTAATTCCTAATGAAGCCTATTTTAGTAATAGTGTTATTTTTTTGGATTTAAATATAATTATTGAAGTTACTAATAGGATAGTTGCTAATTTATATGATAAAAAAGACAATTTTATTTAAATATTATTAAAATATTACCATTCAATTCCTGGAACTCGATTCAATTGCTCAGAATTGTTATACTTAATGAACTATTTAGCATTTATAGATCATCAGATAAAAATTGCATGCTTTGCACATTGATAACATAAAAGTACCAGTTTATTATATAAATATCCAGTATATTTATTAAATGGCATAGTTAATAAGTTTAAATTAGCTGAATATTCCCTCTTTAGTACCTTATATTAGCTACTTATTAACATTCTCATGAATTAGCATTAAAATGTAGTTACATCATCTTAGACTTTTGCCTCTTTGCTTTCTGTTATTTTACACTCCCCTTTATTAAGTAGCTCTTACTTGTGAATTATCACATTTTGTGACGTTTCTGCATACTGTTATTTATATCTGACGTTAGGCAACAGTTGAATTCCACTATTATTTGCTGCAAATGACAACAGTCGTGTCGTCATTTATTACTCGTTGCTCGTATTGCTAGGACATGTGCTGTATTTTCTCAGGTATTTTTATATTCCTATTTCAGTTTTCAATCCTTTAGCTTGTTACCCAAGTAGACAGAGTTTATAGATATTATATATTTCTGTCTCTAGAAACAAGCTTTTTTTGTTCATTTTGAATAGGTACTTGGACTTGAAGAAGAATTTGTTCAAAATGTACACATTATAAGCCCAGTGCGTATCCATGTGTATGGCTTTAATACTTGGTTATTTTTTGTTTTTCAATTTTTGAATTCTCACCATTGATATATGTTGATTATATTTAGTTTGATGACAAGATATTTGCATTTCATTCTCCTCTTGATTGATGATTCACTATATTTTACATCCTTTTATGTTGTTAGCATTTTTTACGTTAAGGTTTTATGAGTTACAACTTCCCTCTTTCCTATCATTGGAGTTTCATATTATAATTTTATTATATACAGGGTATTTTCTTTTTTTGCATGAAATTGTATGAGAATGATTTTCCTAAGTATAACTGGTAGGACCGGGGGACCGTATAAAAATTTATATTTCGTATTTCTTTCAAAAATACATTTAACTGTTTCTAAGATAATAGATTTTAAAATTTAAAACATTTTTGTAAATGGAAGTATATCGTGTGATTAACGTTTGAGGAAACAGCCATTAGTCACCGATAGCACTGGACTCTCTCTCTCTCTCTCTCTCTCTCTCTATATATATATATATATATATATATATATATATATATATATATATATATATATATATATATATATATATATATATATATATATATATATCCTTCATTTTGAAGTCAATGGTATTTTAGCATGTAATGCTATTGACCAAAAATAACTATATAAGAAATACCATTTTTGATCGATTTTAAGAAAATAAAAGGCAGACGACAGTAGGAATCCTTGCAGATAAATTGAATTCTCCCATATTTTGTTTGAAGCAAAGGAGTTCGGAATCATCAACTGGCTTTTGAGTTTGTTTTGTTAAAAACCTTTTATCTCTCCTCTAAAATATATTATTTTCTCTGATTTTTTGGATCCAATATCAAATATGCTGAATGATTGCTGGAATTATTTGAAACACAGCTCAAATGCAATAAAAAAGTAGCAACGCAGATTTCGGCAGTCAATATTTTGGGAAGAAATTAAAACAAATCACATTAGTGGTTTATATTGATTTATATCGACCGCACCGCTTTAGTTAAAAATTGAAATAGGCCATATTTAAAAAACTGCCAACATTAATAACTTTATTTGAATTGATTTCAGAATATATATATATATATATATATATATATATATATATATAGAAATCTATATCTATGACATAATTCATCATTATGAACAGTCTTTTAATTCAATAGACTATCCATTATACAAATATGTTGATGATCTGATTTGCTTAATGTATACTGAAAATTATGTCATAGATATAGAGTTCTATCCAGACAATTTAGAATTAATTCCTAATGAAGCTACTATTAGTAATAGTATTATTTTTTTGGATTTAAATCTTATTATTGAACCTTCTAATAGAATTGTTACTAATTTATATGATAAAAAAGACTATTTTAATTTTAACATTAAAAAAATCTTACTATTTAATTCCTGTAACTCGATTCTATTGTTTAAAAATACTATACTTAATCAACTTTTTAGAATTTATAGATTATTTGATAATAAATTTCATGCTATGCATATAAATAATCTTAAAATTACCAGCAATTTATATAAATATCCCCCTTATTTTGTAAATGGCATAGTTAAAAAATTTAGATTAGCTGGATTTTCATAATTCTATTCACAGTTTTTTATATTAGCCTGATATATCCATTCTCTTGTTTTAATATTTTATTTTTACATCCACTTAAACATTAGCCTTTCTTTTATTAGAACCTCCTTTTGGTAGCTCTGATTGTATATTATCACTTTTTCTCCTTTTCGCGTTATTTATTTCTTAGGAATGGCAACAGTAGATCTTCTCTTTTGCCTTTGCGAATGGCAATACTGGTCTCTTCATTCTGGGTTCTCAGGTTCGACAGGTTCGAGAATTTATAGCATTATGTTCCAGGTATTCTTGTTTTCTTTTACTGTTTCTTCTTTATGTATGTTGTACAAGTAGAAATAGTTTATAGATATAATCTATCTATTTCTTCAGAAACATACATTTTTGTGTTTGCTTCAACAAAATACTTGGACTTGAGAAAGAGTTTTGGAGAAGTAAACAAACCCATGATTTAGGCTTAGCCCTTGTCCATGTGTATAGCATTAGTTTTGGAGAAGTAAACAAACCCATGATTTAGACTTAGTCCTTGTCCATGTGTATAGCATTAATGCTTGGATTTCATTTGTTTCTCGTTATCGTCTCTATACCATTGCTTTTTGATGATTTCTTTAACTTGATGATTCGAAATTTGTTTTTTTATTTTTTCCATTTTATTGTAGATTTGCAGATTTATACTTTTATTTTGTAAGCTTGTTATATATATATATATATATATATATATATATATATATATAATAGCAGCATACCCGTACGGAATATATAATATAGGAAAACTTAAAATTCACAATCATGTGCAAATTCCTATATTATACTAAATGACATTTTTAATTAAAATATTCTGTTAAAATATTTATTTTAATGCTCCTAAAATATTTTAAGAATATCTGTTCTCGCTATACGAAATTATTTTCACGGGCAGATTTGAAGAATAGTTAAAATTTTGTAAACAAAAGGTGCCAGGATGGTTAAGGTTTTTTAAACTTAAACTTAAATTGACAAAGTTGCTTTGTCAGCTTAACTTATTAATTTATTGTAAATTTTTCATATTATTCCCCCTTCTTGCCATACCAAAAAACCTGTTAATAATGTCTCTGATGGGCGTATCATTCATCGCGCCGAATTTAAACTGCTTTGTAATGCTATTCGAGAATTGCGTATTGATATCAACTTTTGCGAGCGTTCTTGTTATTTTTGGTACAGTGAATTCGCTGCCTGTTCCCACCAAACCATTATGGATCCCTTTTTTGTATATATGCATATACGTCTAATCCACGTCCGCAATAGTTTAGAGATTTGGGATGCTAAAAAGCTTTCCAGTTGGACTACCCGATTTAAGTTGTTTAAAAATCCTCATTAAATATCTCAACCCAAAACTTTACACTATTCGAATTGTACTCCCGACCAAGTTACTTTTGCAATGAATGATGCCCGCCATCTTCTCAGCACCCTGTTTCTAAATACTCTCGTCTTGACATTCTTGCACTTAAACCAAATCCATTTTTCCAGCTTAAAAAGCCTATTCCTGTTTCGCTTGTGAATTGTACTGCGCAAGCTATTTCCTCCATTCAGCGTATTGCCCTTGAGAGAGGCCCAAAATTTGCTTATATCCCTGTTAATTCTAGTTTTGTCAATTTAATTCCCCCTGTGGAGGATGCTCTGCTTCACTTGGCTCAAGGCCATAAGGTTAGAGACCGTTTCATTATGTATTGGTCTACTACTAATTTTCAAAATGAGAATAAACTTAAAAGTAAAAATAAAAATGGAAACAATACTGGTTTAGATGTTCCTGTTACATAGTGTTTTACAAAAATATGTAACATTGCTAAAGAGTGGAGAGGATGGCGACCTACAAAAGATGGCCCCTGGCTTTTCACGCAATAGGTATAAGGTTCCCTCCTGGCCACCCGCAAAGGGAAGGGTTAGTGGAGCTTGGACTGCATGTGGGTGGTCCAGCACAAGATGAAGGAAGACGCATCCGGGGGGTAAGCGGTCGTTGGGGGCGCAGTTAAGCCCGGGGGTTCACGCAGGAGCGTGGGATCCCAGCCAGCAATAATTCAGGGGCGACTGACCAAGCCCTGCTGTCACGGACTGGCCACTGAGAGTGGAAGCCAAGTGTCCACCAGTAATATTTAGGGGGCTTAAATCCGGTCAGCAAATAATATTTGAGAGGGAGGAGACTTGATATTACAAGTTTTTGGAGAGAGAGTTTTTTGCAAAAAGAGGAATCGAGAGTGCCTCTTGCGAGCTGGTGAAGTGAAGTTGGGTTTGAGTTGACGGAGCGAAAATGCTCTCCGGTCCCCGTTTACAGAAGAGCACGTATGGCCGTTTGGCCCAAGAGATAAGGTGAGGCCTACTTGCTATACGTACAACACTTTTTGAAATGTTCTCTCTTCTCTCTTTTAAATTATTGCTACCTGGAGGGTATAACGTTTTTGCAACATATCAATATTTTTTTACAAGTAGAAATATTGTTTGAGGATTGCTGATATATTAATGACTTATGAGGATTAATAGTTTTTCGATAAAGATTGATGATGTATTTGGGATATTTTTTGAGTAGAATTTATTTTAAGAGGTTTTGTGGTGTCTTCATATTTTACTATGTACACATACTTTAAGGGAGTAGCTCATGTGTTATGAGCAAAGCTATTTCATGCTTTTTTATTTTAAATGTTAATTTTGTAAATAAACTTATTATTTTTTGTTATTTTAAATTTAATCCGTGTCCTCATTTCAATTCTTATTAATTACGTTTTTTTTCAGCTTTAACCACTTGAGATCATTTATAGGCCTTTATCTTCATGTTACATGAATATTAAAATATTTTAGCGTTCAAATCGAACGTGAGGTGTTCACCTCGCAACATTAATGGTTCCGATGACCAGGATTCGAAATAAAAATAATTAATAGAATTACTGAATTTTTTTTTTTTTGTGTAGGCTAAATGTTACGTTAGGAAAATTTTAAATAAAGTATATTTTTTCGGAAATGAGGATTGTAAAGGAAGAAAAAAAAAATCATGTTCTTCAATTCTTTTCTTCAAATTGTTATGCCATGGTAAGGGGATATATATTATTTTAGGGAAACACGGGATCAAAATTCGAAAATTTGGGGAAATTAGAAATTTTTGGTATGCATATTAGGAGTGTATTTTATATTGTGAAAGAATTTTATGTACCAGAATTTTAATGTTAGGAGTGTATATATGTTGCATGAAAATTTGTGTTTATTATATGGGATAGGATTTTGGTAATAGGGGATAATTGCACTTAGGATATAGAATTTTGGTTAAGAAATCGCAGAATTTTTTTTTTCCACATTTCAGTCATGGCAGAAGAACGGAACGAAGTCCCAGTAGCTCACGTCAGCAAAATTCCGGGTATTACACATTTGTTAGGGGAATTAAATGGGGAAGACATGGAAGAAACGAAATTGTTTTTTGAACACTTTAACGCTATATCAGAACTGGGAAATTGGAACGATGCAGAAAAACTGGTTATAATCAAATCGCGATTACGGGAAAATGCCAGGAAATTTTATATGAGTTCTCGGGAGTTGAGGAGTGAAACCTCATTTGAAGCTTTCAAGCGCAGATTTTTAGATTTTTTCACAGACAAACCCCATATCACCGCCAACCAAGTAATTTTTGCATCAATTAAACAAAACCAAGGTGAAACTATAAAACAATTATCACACAGGATCAGAACACTAACGTTGGAGTACATAGGAGAGGCTCAGATAAACGATGACACTCAACACATTATTGATAAATTAAGCCTTAGTAAATTTATAGAAGCAATTAGACCAGAATTCCAAATTGAAGTGATTAAAGGTAATCCCAAAACATTCATAGAAGCGGTAAAAATAGCACAAAATTTAGAGTCAGCAAATTTAGCGGCAATGGTAGTAGCGGTAAATAATGTATCACAAAAAAATGACATACAAGAGCTACGCAAGGAACAAGAACAATTTAATGCACAATTATTGGATAATATCACTAAAGAGATTAATAACTTAAAAGTCAAGGATCACGCAGAAGTAGAAAAGAAACAAAACATTTTTTTGTGTCATTTTTGTGGCAGACCCGGACATTTTATGAGGGAATGCAGAATGTATTTACGTCAAAATAATAATGAGAGGCAAGTCAGATATGGGCAAGAGAATAGGAATTTTGCATCGTTTAACGGGGAAGCTAATTATGTGCACAACGGAAGGTCGAATCAGTGGAATCCAAACAACGACAGATATAGAAATTTCGGAGCGCGGCCCAGGAACGAATTTAACATGAGAGGACAAGGGAATTTTCGAAATTGGGACAGAAATCCTGCATCTTATGTAGATGAGAGAAATCATGCAAATACTAGAGAGGAACGCAGATACGTTCGAGGGAGAGATAATAATAAAAACTATAGGCCTTTAAACTAGTGTGGGGGACTGAAGGAGAATTTATGCAAAATTCACAAAGACACAGGGATTGGTCTCCCTTATATAAATATGAAAAAAAGCCTGTGAGGTATAATTTGAGAAGAGAAAATAACACACGGAAAAATGCGTTAAATGTTGGAAGAAATTACAGTAAATCGAAGGAAAGGAATTTTAGAAATGAATTTAATAGAGAAAATAGTACACAGAGGAATGCGTTAAATTTTGGAAGAAATTGTAATGAATTTGAGAAAAGAGATTTTAGGAATGAATGTAGAGATAAAATGTATACACAGAGGAATAGACGAGATTTTAGGGAAATACACAAGAAACCGGAGGAAAGAGATTTTAGGAATAACTTTAGAGATGAAATTGGCACGCAAAGAGGTAGACAAAATTTTGGAAAAAAATACAATAGGTTGGAGGAGAGGAATTTTAGAGAAAATAATTTAGAAAGAGAAAGAAGGAATCCTAGAGAAAACAATTCGGGAAATGATCTTAGGGATAATACACGGGAGTGTGATAGGCAAATTAATACACGGAACGGTACGCGAAAACATACAGAAAACGAGGATAGGGGAAGACCTGAAACAAAAATAGCAATGGATAGAGAGAAAGTTAGAGATAAGGCTGAATTAATAGCTTCTGTCACAGAGGAGAACATGACAAAATTACCGACGGTACGGGCAAAATTCCACGAGAAGGAAACTGACATTTTATTAGATACGGGCGCTTCAATTTCGGTGTTAGCAGACGAGTTTTTTCAAAAATTTAAAGAGAATGTTGCAGTTAAATATATATCAAGATCGGTGACTATTACCACGTTAACGGGACACAACATAAATTACACGAAAACGGTAGAAATAAATTTTAAAATTGACAACCAAAAATTCAAACATATTTTTTTCATAACGCGAGCACATTTCCCACAATCATACCAGGGCATCTTCGGTTATGATTTCATTAGAAGATTTAAAGGCGTAATTGACACGCAAAATAACATTTTAAAAATTGGAAACTTAGAGATACAACTTAGAAACCAAAATCAAACACCGCGAGATACACATGTACACAGTTTAATAGAAAAACCCAACGTTTCCAGAATTAACAGGAAAATCAGATTTTTGCCGAATGAATCCAAACAGATTTTGATCATACCCGAGAAGGAAGTACAGGAAGGCACGGATATTTTATTTGAACCGGTACAGAAAAACTATATAAGCATGAATTATGGAATTTATAAAATGGCAGAGAAGGGAATCTGGGTAAGAGTGCAAAATAACACAGAATCGGAATTTACTCTAAATAAACATATGATTTTGGGACAGGTATCAGAAAATTTTGAAATTAAACAAGTGAAAAATAAGCCAGAGGAGGAGGAAAACTATATTTGTAAAGAAATGATAAATTTGATTCAGGCGACACCCGAAGTGATAGAACAGAGGAAAAAAGATTTGGAACCGACAGATTTTAAACTAGAACATATGAGCGCAGAGAGGAGGAAAGATTTTGAACAATTTGTATTACAGTACGCGGACATTTTTTCAAAAAACATTTCGACCATTGGGGCTACGGACTTAATCCAACCCAAAATCGAATTAGCTCACAATCACGCAATCAAATCTAGGCCATATGATATACCATACTCGCTACAAAACACTGCAAAAGCGCAATTAAAAGACTTGGAGCAGGCAGGAATTAT
This sequence comes from Amaurobius ferox, assembly GCA_951213105.1. Lineage (NCBI taxonomy): Eukaryota > Metazoa > Arthropoda > Arachnida > Araneae > Amaurobiidae > Amaurobius > Amaurobius ferox. Next base: position 41,656,393 of record OX578141.1, on the reverse strand, counting down.
TTCTAAAACCAACTCAAATTATGCGTGTCCAATGATTTTAGTACGCAAGAAGGACGGAGAACACAGACTTTGTTTAGATTTAAGACTGATAAATAACATCTCCACCATATTCCCATATAATATTCCGAAGATCAATGAAATTATCACCAAATTAGCAGGGTTTAAATTTTTTTCAAAATTAGATTTCAATAGTGCATTCAGCCAAGTGGTCTTAAGCCCAGAAGCACAGAATATTTTTTCGTTTGTAACACCCTTCGGCAATTTTAAATATAATAGGATGGTTTTCGGACACGTTAGCTCAGCGCCCATTTTCCAAAATATTATTGATACGATTTTAGCAGACTTACAAGACCAAAACATCTTAGCGTACATTGATGATGTGATTGTCCCAGCAGACTCTTACGAGGAAATGAAATACAAATTACAATTAGTTTTTAACAAATTTAGAGAGAATAATTTAACGTTAAGCCCGAGCAAATGCGATTTTTTCTTACCAAAAATAAATTATTTAGGATTCGAGATTACCGATAAAGGAATAAGTCCAATGGACAATAATATAAACAAAATTACATCTTTTCCGGTGCCAAAGACCTTGAGAAAACTTAAAAGATTTTTAGGAGTATGCAATTTTTATCGGAATTCAATAAAAGATTACGCGCAAATTACGGCGGTGCTTTCAGACCTAACGCAGAAGGACGCAAAATTTAAATGGACTCCAGAGTGCGAGAAGGCTTTCCAGACATTACAAAATTGCTTTTTTGAAAAACCTATTCTAATTCAGCCAAATTTTGACGAAAAATTCTACCTTAACACAGATGCATCTTTATTATCGCTGTCGGCATGCCTTTTACAATTGAGAGATGGCATTCTTAAGCCAATTGCATATTTTAGCCGCAAGTTAAGTCCACAAGAGAAAAAATACCCCGCAGTAAAGATTGAGTTACTTGCAATACATCAAGGGATACAGTTTTTTAGGAATTTTTTGTACGGACGAGAATTTTTTTTGCTCTCAGACCACAAATCATTAGGTGATAATTTAAAGATTAATAATCCTCCGACATTAATGCAGCGTTGGTTGTTGGATATATCAGAATATAAATTTAAATTCATTCACATCCCGGGAAAACAAAACGTACTGGCAGATTTTTTAAGTCGCGAAGAGTTTGCGAACCACTCAGAACAAGAAGTAAACAAAACGCCCTCCCCTCTCCATACTTTCCAAGAGCGCGCTCCAGATACGGAGCAAGACAGAAAAGAAACGAATCAGGGAGCTTCAGGGGAACCGGTTGTCAAACGATCGCAGGAAGAAGGCCACGTTCAAAATGAAAATAAACAAACGGGGGAGCTTTCAGTGAATGGTATAATTCACGCAGAGCAGGAAGACGCGAATGGGTATGTAAATGTGGATAATATTTATATTAGAAATGTAGAAGAGTTAACGGAAATACCGACGATAGAAGAAATATTGAAGGAGCAGAATAAAGACCCAAAAATTACAGAACTAAAGAAAAATTTAAAAAACGAAAAGCACAAACACAGTAGAAACAATGAGACATTTTATATAGATGAGGAGACGGGACTAGTAATGCATATTGGTAGATGGAAAGATCGACCGTGGCGGGAGAATTTTAAGAGGACAATAGTAATTCCACGCATTTTACAGAAAAACATTTTAGCCATGGCTCATGTCACTCATGCAGGGGTTGATAAGACGTTTAAATTAATAGAAGATAGATATTATTGGGGAGGTATGTATTCAGACACACATAATTATGTCCTTTCTTGTGAAAAGTGTAAAAGTCGGAAAGGAAAGCTGCTGATAACAAATATGGGTAGAATCCCCATTCCTGAAGGCCCTTTACATAGCATTTCAATAGATTTATGTGGCCCTTTTAGAGTTAGTGTCAACAACAACAGATACGTGCTAACTATGATTTGCCAATTTACTAAATATTTAACAGTTTTCCCTATACCAGACATACGTGCAGAAACCGTGGCGGAAAAGTTATTACAGTCGTTTGTCTCCAGCGGATTACCATTTTCCATAACTTGTGACAGGGGGTCTCAATTTACTTCAAAAGTTTACAAATGTATGACGTAGAAACTACAAATAGTAGCTAAATTAACGCCTGTTCGAACACCTTGGTGCAATGGGGCCATCGAAAAATGCCATCATGCTCTTAAAAATACACTTTATACTGTCACTGATAATTCACCTTTTTGGGATACTGCAGTTCAAATACACGTCATGACATATAACGCAACCGTTCACTCATCAACAGGCGAAACACCAAATTTTCTTTATTACGGACGTGACATTCCAATTTTTTTTGAGACACAAACACTAAATGAGCAACAACAGGATACATCATATGGGGGGTACATAGCTAATAAAATAACCACAATGCAAAAAGCTTTCAAGGCGGCAAACCAAAATATAGAACGCTCAAAACTAAGACAAGAAGAACAACAGTTTTCAAAATCGAAAATGCAAAATTTAGAAATAGGAAACAAGGTATTTTTAGAGGGACAAAATGCATTTGGAACCGCTAACTTTTCAGGACCGTACAGGGTGGTAAAGAAAATAAACAGATTCTTATACGATATTCAAAAAGTTGGGAAACCTTTCGAAAAAACACAGAGGGTACATATTAATAGATTGAGACAATTAGTGGAAAGGAAAGAACACCTAAAATTTACGCGCGACATAGAAAAAGACATTAAATACACATCCCCACTTCTTCCAACACCGGTGGTAAACAGAGAAAGCAGAAAACAAAACGAAGCAGGGCAGTCTTTTCCTTTTTCACACGAAGAGGAACAAATTATTTTTTCCAACGTAAACAGGGCTATTCAAACGACACAAGGGAATCAACACAATAAAACTCCTTCCGAAAGTTTTCAGTCCATACCTAATAGTACAGAAATTGGTACGCAATCACCTACTCTTTCGGACCTCCCACAGAGACATCCATCAAACAGTGTCAAAAATCAACAAGCTCCCCTCCCCGAACGCCAAGAGGGCGAAAGTAATATGGGGGAGTCAACAATGCAGGAACAACCGAATACTTTTGTAAAGGAACCTCAACACGGAGCTGTCACCCGATCTCACTCGTATTCGCTCAGAAATAGGAATAATCGGCTCTGAATTACAATGAAATCGGTAGTTAATTGAAAGGATTGTGTAGAATATGGGATTGTATATAATATTTGAAAATATGGTAAGAGATGAATTTGGGAGAATGTAAATATAAATTGAAATTTGAATTGTTGAAAAGCAAAACTTTATTTCTGGGAATATAGATTTTGGGAGAGCAAATATAATTTAAAATTGAAATGGATTGAACTTAGGAAATGAGTGTAAATATGAATCGGTGTTTGAATTGAATTTAGAAAAAGAGTGTAAATATAATTGAATATTTAAATTGTTTAAACGGAAAATTGGGATATTTAATATGAATTGTAACTAAAAATGCTTGAAATTTAATGGATAGAAATTTTGTGAATTTACGAGAGTACGGGTATATAATGCTTAGAGAAAACGTGAAAATTGGTGGATAAAGATTTTGTGAATTTACGAGAATACGGGTTTATAATGTTTAGAAAATATTTGAGAAGTGGTGGATAAAGATTTAGTGAATTTACGAGAGTACGTGTATATAATGTGTAGAAAATACTTGAGGATAAATGGATATGCAAACCTGAAAAACAATTTAGAGAAGAAATGGAATTCGAATTTAAAGTGTTTCTTAAAAATATATACGTATGTGGAAATATGAGGAGGAAGTTTTAAAGGGAGAAGAGATTGACAGGCAAATTTGAGAAAAAATTTAGAGAACGACTTTAATATCGGTAAATTCGGAAAAGAAGAGGAAAAGGAGAAAAAAAAAGGTTTTACAGAAGGAACATGGAATTTAATTTTTCGAGATTAGTGGAGAAAGCGAATTAATAGGGAAGTTATAAAGTAGGTAACAGTCAGGTTAGAAATACACAGAGAAATTTTTTTTTGTTGTGAGGGAGAAAAGTTTTAGAAAAGAAAAGAAAAAAGAATGTTTAGATAAGCATTTTTCGTTGATTTGAACCAGGCAACAGGGAACATGGGTAATACAGCATTAACAAACACTTAGATTTAATACAGGGGAAAAGATTGTGTGGAATGATAATGAGATAATATTTGTAGTAATAGAAAGGTTAAGAAATAGAAATGAAAAAAAATAAAAAAAATAATATAAAATCCAATTTAAATCGTACAGCAGATAAGAGTGGGTAACATGTTGAAAAACTGGGTAATTACTAAACAGAAAAGATAATTCTCTTTTGAAACTAATGTAAATTTAAAATAAATAAATAAATAAAATTTAGTGTAATTGACTATAGGGGACACGCCAGTTTAAAATCTAAAAGTGGGCCTGATCAACCGGCTTTTGGGTGCTTAAGCAGCGGACAGCCTAAAGATAATACAGTGAATTCTTTTTTAGACAAGGGGAAAACTTGCACAACACATAACTTTACTACATCACAGTTAGCCAGTGACAAGAGGGACGTAAAACAAGGGGAATCCAATAAAGGGGGTGTGTCAAACACATAAAATTTTATAGCCACGCAGCAACACTCACAGAGGGAAAGAAAGAAAATACTTTATTTTATTGCAGGGGGCTTTCACTTTCCCCTTGTCAAGAAAGGGTCAGTTTTGACGTACGGTCTCTTTCTTTCGTTATGGGAGGTATATGGTTCCACAGTTCATGGGGACAGCCAGTCTGATAACTTGTAGGGGGTGGCAATCTTAACAAGTGCATCTTGCTTCGGGCAAGTTTGAGGGGTTGTACCTCGTTTCCCACCCCGGTTTTTGGTAAGATAGAGAAAGGAGAGACTTCTTTGGTTTTTTTTTTCTTTCCGTGACATACGCTTTTATTTTTTTTCGGGGGGATTTCGAAACACTTTATCTGACCGGTGCAGGGGCGCAATTTGAGAATTTAAGGAAGGTATACAGAATTATGATCTCAGAAGACTTGAGTATGCTTTAACAAAAGGGAGGATTTACAGATTTGGGAGTTTTGAAAGGCAAATTTGGTAATAAGGTACAGAAAATGAATATTTGATAATACATGGCATGGCAATTCGGAGGGAAGATTAAATTTTAAGAATAGAAATTTTTTACATTTGGTTTGTAAGAAAATAAAGATTAAGATAAATTGGTAGAAAATGAATATAAAATCTAAAGGAAAGGAGATTTTTACGTGTGAGTTAGAATAAAATAAAGGTTAGGATGAATTGGTAGAAAATGAATATAAAATCTAAAGGAAAGGAAATTTTTACGTCTGAGCTGAATGAAAGTAAAGATTAAGGATGATTTTATAGAGAATGTATATAGATATAAAAAAAAGTATTTCGGGGATAGTTAAGGAAGTAAGCAATGTTTTTAATAAGGTTATGACGAGGTGTAAATAAATTTTTTCATGATAGGAATTTTTGTAATCGTTTAATGGTAAGGTAATATTTTTTCTGAGAGAGAGATATTTCAATTTTTGAGTGTCTGTATGTATGTTCTTTGGCCTGTGTGTAAACTTATCTCCAGCAGTACGTCTGGAAAGATATGGACTTACGAGAAGCGACATCCCTTGCCAGATCCTGAGGGGCGATAGCAACCCACCGACGCAGTGGCGTGCCAGACACGACACACTTGATGTACAGGACACCACACGATATTTCGGGACAGAGACATTGTAGGGACACATCTACAGCTGACTTACGAGAAGCGACACCCCACGCCAGATCCTGAGGGACGATAGCAGTCCATCGACGCAGTGGCGTTAGGCCATACTTGGGACCATTTACACTGTATAATATAGTGAAGTACAACTAACTTTCCGTCTGTGTTACAGCAACGTGTTCTGTTTTTAGATTACAAACTATTATCCACTACAGTGTGCCCACAAAGTCAATGATATATACTCAGACTTTAAACATAGGAACGTGAAATATGGAATATCGATTGAACGCATAAGCTGAAGTTTGATTTTAACGAAATGGACTTGGAACAAAAAACTTGAACAAAACTTGAACATGAACAAATAGTATAAACTGTTACATGATTTTGCAATCTGTATTTCAGAAATTATTATTATTATTATTATTACTTTGTTTTTTTATTGTATGGCTAATATGTATTCTTTTTGAAGTGGATGTTTCAATGGTATATGTTGTTTTATAGTTACAGTTTTTCTTTTGATACAGTTGTTTTTTTTCCAAAAAAAAAAAAAGAAAACTTAGGAAAGGAGAGTGAATGTTACATAGTGTTTCACAAAAATATGTAACATTGCTAAAGAGTGGAGAGGATGGCGACCTACAAAAGATGGCCCCTGGCTTTTCACGCAATAGGTATAAGGTTCCCTCCTGGCCACCCGCAAAGGGAAGGGTCAGTGGAGCTTGGACTGCATGTGGGTGGTCCAGCACAAGATGAAGGAAGACGCATCCGGGGGGTAAGCGGTCGTTGGGGGCGCAGTTAAGCCCGGGGGTTCACGCAGGAGCGTGGGATCCCAGCCAGCAATAATTCAGGGGCGACTGACCAAGCCCTGCTGTCACGGACTGGCCACTGAGAGTGGAAGCCAAGTGTCCACCAGTAATATTTAGGGGGCTTAAATCCGGTCAGCAAATAATATTTGAGAGGGAGGAGACTTGATATTACAAGTTTTTGGAGAGAGAGTTTTTTGCAAAAAGAGGAATCGAGAGTGCCTCTTGCGAGCTGGTGAAGTGAAGTTGGGTTTGAGTTGACGGAGCGAAAATGCTCTCCGGTCCCCGTTTACAGAAGAGCACGTATGGCCGTTTGGCCCAAGAGATAAGGTGAGGCCTACTTGCTATACGTACAACACTTTTTGAAATGTTCTCTCTTCTCTCTTTTAAATTATTGCTACCTGGAGGGTATAACGTTTTTGCAACATATCAATGTTTTTTTACAAGTAGAAATATTGTTTGAGGATTGCTGATATATTAATGACTTATGAGGATTAATAGTTTTTCGATAAAGATTGATGATGTATTTGGGATATTTTTTGAGTAGAATTTATTTTAAGAGGTTTTGTGGTGTCTTCATATTTTACTATGTACACATACTTTAAGGGAGTAGCTCATGTGTTATGAGCAAAGCTATTTCATGCTTTTTTATTTTAAATGTTAATTTTGTAAATAAACTTATTATTTTTTGTTATTTTAAATCTAATCCGTGTCCTCATTTCAATTCTTATTAATTACGTTTTTTTTCAGCTTTAACCACTTGAGATCATTTATAGGCCTTTATCTTCATGTTACATGAATATTAAAATATTTTAGCGTTCAAATCGAACGTGAGGTGTTCACCTCGCAACAGTTCCTTTGCATATTGAAATCGCGGAACTTAATAAACTTAAATCTAATATCGACTTAATTATTTTATCAGCTGATAAGGCTAAACAACTTATTCTTGCCATACAAGTCGATTACGTTAATTCCATGCAAAAGTGTATTGCCGAGACGGATTGCAATCACGTTAAAAAAATTCCCGATTGCGGTTATTAATGCTAGAATCACTAAACTTAAAAAATTCGCCGATCTTCCTCCTACTATTAAATCTGCTGCTTTCTGCACTTCGCATCAACTTCCAAAATTTTTTGGACAAATTAAACTACATAAAAATAATGATCCCATGCGTCCTATTGTTTCTAAATGCAACGGTCTAACTTATTTTTTAGAGAAAGCGTTAGCTTATTTTCTTAAACCGACTAATTATTTTGGCTTCCGCGACACCATTCACTTGAAAAGTTCTGGTGCCCCTATGGGTAGCCCTTTATCTGGCATTTGTGTTGAAGATGTTTTGCAGGAAATCGAGAACGAGATTTTGCCTTTTTAAACCCGTTTAAACCTAATCTTTGGTGCGGCTATATTGACGATGTATTTATTATTTGGGATCATGATTTAAATGATCTCCTGAATCTTTTGGATAAAGTTAATGATTTTTACCCTTCTAATAATTTTACCGTTGAGCATGAGTCCAATTTTTCTTTGCCATTTTGGATGTTCTTGTTTCTCGTAACTCACTTGGTTTTCATGCATCTATTTTTCGTAAACCCACTTTTATTAATTCTTGTTTCCCTGCTAATTCATCTCATCCTATATCCTCTTAAAAAGCTTCCTTTAACACTAATTTTAATCGTGTTTCTAATATTTGCTCTTCTATTCCGGCTTTAACTAATGAAATTTATTTTATCTTTCATCTTGCCCATGAAGCCGCTTATTCCTTTCAGTTTATTTATACAATTTTCCCTCATATTCACTGTAAATTTATTCAACCTAGTACTAAACGTCTTGCTGTTGTTGACCTTATGTCGTATAAATCTAGTCTTCCGTCTCATCCGAAGATTTTCCATCCCCTCATTCAATTTTGCTATGAATTTAAATTTAAACCTGCTCACTCGAATATTATTATTTTATTCAAACACGTACTGTTGGTATCCGTCTAGATGAAGATGCTCGTGTCGTCAAGAATGGTAAACTTTCTACGGTTCTTGCCCAATGTGTTGTTAATAATAACTTTCAGCCCTTTTTTGAAAAAAACTTTCCTTTTAATTCGTTGCAATAACCCTCGTAATATTCTTCTTTATGAATCCCTGTATATTTATATGTACCGTGATTCCATTTGTAATTTTGGTTCTGTGCAAATTTTAAGTTCCGCTTGCCGACTCGTTCTCGAATCTATGCGTTGAGACCCAGACAGTCCGACCTATCAGAAAGGTGTAAGGTAACTGTTTGGACGGCCGGCAGTATTTTTTTAATGTAATTTATGCTTGGCTAAAATTGGGCATGTTTCATTGTCCTTTCTTTTGTGTTTGTAATTATACTTGTTTGAATTTTAAATCTCCCGTTTATTGTGATAATAACACTTTTTACTGTAATTTTGTAATAGTTTAATATTTATTAGCTTGTTTATAATACCATTAAATTGTCATTATTCTGTAGCTGATTTATGCAAATTTTGTCTGCCAATTTGGTCTATATATAAGCTTGTTTCCACGGTAATTTTTCATATAGCCACTGATGAAGGGTATGGTGATGCCCGAAAGAGCTCTGGTCTTTTAATATTTGTACGTCTTATAGGGTGGTTTTATTTGATTAAATGATCTTTTCATCTATGATTTGTGTCATTAATTTATGTTTAAATTATTATTATCTTGAAAACGAATTTATAAAAAATATGAAACTGAATTAATGTATGCAAAATAAAAACGTTAAAATTGCATGGGATGCGTACTACTTATATCCGCGAATATTAGAAGATATAACCTGTATTAGTAGATTACATGTATAAATTGAAAATCTCTGTTCTCGCTATACAAAATTATCTTCACGGGTCTTTTGTAAGCAAATTTACAAAAAAAATATGGAATTGAATCAATATATGCAAAATAAAAGCATTAAAATTGTATGGGACCAGTACTACTTATAAACGCGAATATTAGAAGATATAACCTGTATTAGTAGATTACATGTATAAATTGAAAATATCAATAAACCCGTAATCTTTAAACATGGAGGCAGTAATTGATTCCACTATATGCCAAAATGAAAGTGCTAAAATTATATGAGAAGATATACCCGTACTACTTATAATGTCGTAGATTAGAAGATATGTTCGAGTGTTAGTAGAAGATTACCTGTATTACAATATGGGTCTCAGAAATCTTTGCCAAAATAAAGCAGATGACGTAATAAATAGAAAATATCAATAAGCTCAGTCATTATTACACCAGAAGTCCGCAATTGATTCCAATATATGTTAAAATATTTGCTAATATACCTGTACTACTTATATTCACTTAGATTAGAAGATATACCCCTGCAGTTGTAGAAGATTACTCGTACAACATACAATATATGAGTTTCAACAATTTTTGCCGCAATAAAACAATGGCATAATAAATTGAAAATATCAATAATGTCTGAATCAATAATCTCCGAAAATATGAATAGTGATAATGTTTAAACCTGAAGACCGTAATTCATATTATCTAGTCAAAAATGCAATGGCAATGACATTTATTTTATATACATATCTTTATTATTCAAATCAGAAAAGATTTAATAAAAATCATTTGACTCATAAACACATTGGATTTAAATCCATTGCTGAGCGACAAGATATCATTTTCTTCAAATAAAATAAATTGGTGGACACAATATCCTATGTATAATGTTATCTCTATGGAAGGTTTGGCGACATTTTAAAAAATCGCCAAATTTATCGCCAAGTGGGACTGTAGAACTGACAGTCCCACTTGGCGACAAATTGATGAAACATCATCACAATACTATTCCCTAACGAAAGACAATGAAGTTCATTTATTGAGTGCTATTTTATCAATTTCAAGTTATTTTTATGTGGGCGTGGTAGCCCTGTGGTTAGCGCGCGGAAGTTGCACTCGGTAGTCCCGGGTTCGACTCTCGCCTCTGCCCAAACTGCCGCCATGTTCACGCGGAGTACGATCACGTTAAACATGTGGGTCCGTAAGTCCTTCCGAGAGGTTGGTGGTTGGGGAAGGAGGGTACGGTCCCTGTGGATGCCTCCCCCACTGGGTTCCGGTCTAAATTGGATGGCACTTCCCGACCGTCCAAACAGATACCTTACACCTTTCTGGTAGGTCGGACGGTCTGGGTCGAAGAAGAAGTTATTTTTATGGATTTACAAACACTTTATCAATTTGGTGATATTTTAAAAATTCGCTAAATGTGTTACTAAGTAGGACGGTTGGACTGGCGGACAAATACTAACGAAACATAATTTCAATACTCTCTTCTAACAAAACAAAATAAATTTCACTGATTTGCAACCTTTTTATCAATTTTTCGACATTTCCGTCAATTTGGCAACGTTTAAGAAAATTTGCCAACTTAGCGATATCCTGCCAAATTCTTATTTGTCACCTCCCTCAAATAAAACAACGCATGCGTTGCAGCTACGCATTCAAGATGGATGTCATGACATCACCGAACAAGAACTTGAACGAGTGCACAGAAGTGTTAATTGTTTTCTTTCGTAATTTATTGCTGTTAAGACCCAGACCGTCCGACCTACCAGAAAGGTGTAAGATAAACTGTTTGGACAGTCGGGAAGTCTATCGTAATTTGTATAGGACCTCTGAAACGCGATCTGCCGACATGATTTTTCACTTCTGAGAACCCATGTCGATGCATCGAAAAGTGATTTAAGTCAGCATTTTTGTCTTTTCATAGCTCTGGGACTTTTTATGATAAAATGCTGAAATTTCGTACATCACCTTATTAGTGTATGGGGTACATTGTACTCATTGGAAATGTTTTTGTACGGTTGCCGTATAAAAATTTAAATTTTATATTTCTTAAAATGTAATTCCCTGGAAAATTTTAATCGATTTCATACAATTCTGTACCTTTCTCTACGCAATATTGTAATTTATTTTATATGTCTAAGATCAATAATTAAGGAATAAAAGCCAAGGTCAATACTTTGTAACATCCTGTATATATATATATATATATATATATATATATATATATATCAAAGAAAACGTAATAAAAATATGTAAAGGGGGATGCCAGATATATTGCATAAAATGGCAGAGAGGGATGGCGACCTCTCATTCCCGTTTAAAGTACTTTTCTGTCTAGACAACGCTCACGGAACCAATGCAATACAATGACAGGTCCCCGGTATATGTGCAAAATCGAAGGCTCTAGAATGAAGACAGAAATGGAATATCGAGAGGCAGAACGTAGAAAATCAATATGACAACCAAACGATCCGGAATGTACAAGACTACTTCCTAAAGTAAACTATTTTAACGTATGCGTACAACGTTATACACTGTTATGATGTCATATTACCTATGTCTTGTCAAAATGAGTATTCTTCTTTTTTAAAAAAGGAATTATAATGATGTTTTAGAAAATTCAGCAGGTAATATGTTTTATATGCTTCTTGCATGATTCTTCTGTTACTTATGATATACCGGGGAACTGTCATTGTATTGCATTGGTTCCGTGAGCGTTGTCTAGACAGAAAAGTACTTTAAAAGGGAATGAGAGGTCGTCATCCCTCTCTGCCATTTTTATGCAATATATCTGGCATCCCTCTTTACATATTTTTACGTTTTCTTTGATATTTCCTGCTTCGATTTATAGAGCTGCAATGCGCCTTATCCTATGTAGAATCCAGGTAATTTGAAGTATAATTGTATACTTAATTTGACATTTCGTTTTGAATATATATTTATATATATATATATATGTTATTTTGAAAAACCAATGATAGAATAGCGAGAAGTTGCAACTCAAAAAACCCCACCATGGCTATCAAATAAAAAGTATCAAACAGAGAATCATCAATCAAGAGGAAAATAAAATGCAATCTTCTAATCATCAAGCTGAAGGCAAACAACAAAAATCAATGGAAATAAATTGATAATAGAAAATCAAATAAAATCTGAGCATTAAAACTTTACACGTGGACAAGCCCTAGACCTAAACAACTGAATTGTTCATTTAGATAAAACTCTTCGTCAAGTCCATGTATTCAATCAAAATGAACATAAAATGCATGCTTCTGATATACAGTGTGATTCAAATTAAATTATCCCTGTTTGGAACGCTCTGGAGAGGCAATCCGTGGACGTAATGTCTCTACATTTGCAGGGCATACATTTCACACCATAAGAAAATTATCTTTGCAATCAAAAGTTTAGTTCCAAAAATTGTCGACAGATAAAATGTGGCGCTGTGATCATTTGCGGATAATGAATATAAAACATAACACTACCAATAAACAACAGCATACGAAATTGTAGCAAGTGCATTTATTCATACACATACACACATTCCCAATCACACTGAGCTGAGGAGTACATCGCCAAGGAAACACACGCGTCTAACATAAAAGCGAACAAAGGCTTCTAGGAGCTGTCTCAAAATTATCTGACATACGGTATTCTATAAGTATACCGTGCTGCAAGGCCAACAACTGATGTCGTGTTACAGCATGATCAACAGCAGTACTTAACTGATCATTACAGATGTTGCGTGCGTGCGCGGTTATTTGGCCCTTCAAATCAGCCAGGTTTGCAAGATTTCCTTGAAAAGCTTTTTGTTTCAGGTAACCCCAATGCCAAAAATCACAAGGTGTAAGGTCTGGTGAACGCGAAAGCCATCGTGCAAGAAATGCAAGATTGATAAAGCGATCTTCTGAAAAATGATATCGCAGCAACTGTTGAACGCCACGCCCATAGTGTGGAGGGTCCCATCTTCCTGGAACGTTGATGTCTGGAGGCATTCTCGTTGTTGGAGTTCTGTAATTACGAAACTCTGCAACATATCCCGATACCGTGCTGAAGGTCTTTGAACCCTGCTACCTGTTTTCCTGAAAGAAAAATGGGCCAACCAAACCGTTGCGGTAAAACCTACCCATACAGTCAGATACAGTGAGTGCAATGGCATCTGTTGGATTTGATGAGGATTCTCTGTTACCCAGATGCGGCAGTTTTCTGTGTTTGCTGCTTCGCACATGTAAAAGAGAACCTCATCACTCCATACGATGTTCTACGGACTATTCGGGTCTACCTCCATGCTTGCCAAGAACGCAACGTTTCACGCACATCTTTATCGGTGGGTTTTAACTCATATAAGGAGTTGATCATATACGGATAGGCTTCCAGTGCTTTCCGCAAACACCGCAATCCTTGTGTATGACAAATTAATCTGCCTTCCTACGGCACGAGCACTACACGTTCCTGCATGGGATTGCTCAACGACAACGGTTGCAACACCTTCAGCCACCTGCGATATCCTTTATTTCGTCCTCGTCCTATTTTAATTGCAAAGACACCTATCTCCTCGAATCGGTGAACCATTCATCGCAAAGCACAGGGTGTTAGTAAACCCGTACGCTATGCTTTCTGCCCCCTACACAAGCGTATAGCTTCAACAGCGTTTTCGCCGTTTTGATAAAACAAGTTTAACAGCAACACACGTTCCGGCAGCAAGACAACTATTGCGTTCATCGAATAATTCTCCGGCATGGTTTGTGTAGTACAATACTTGTACAACATGTTGCACTCCCAATTACAAATGCCAAGAAAGATAATGAGCAATCTAAATGCTGAGGAGGAAACCAATCGGAGCACAATCATAGATAAACAATGTTCATCCCCTTCTGCATCAACGACAAATGGGAGAAGTGGTATGAAACCAAAGGGGGAAATAAAAAAGTGCCCCAAAGTTTTGTTCCAGAAAGTTCAGCAGATTTGAATTTTGGACAACGAACTAACAACATGTCTCTTGAGTTTGTGCAAAAAAATATCTAATGTGAGCGGTAAAAGAAAGCGTGGCTCAGAAGTGTGATGTGCAATAGAATCTTAAAGCATAGTGATTGCGCGAATAAGTGTTGGAATGCAAGAAAGCATAGGTATTTATGTATTTCACTTGTCACTAATTAGCACGGAAGGCACACATTTAACGGTTATCTAATAATGAACAATTAGTTCGGACGAATCTATGTCGTAATAACCAGTTCTTGTATTTTAAACTAAAAGAACTATTTTGAGTTTCGGTAGATTAAAAGAAAGTGTATAAATATATATGTCAATTATATTATGTTTGTAAATATGTTTATTAATGAAATATTGGTAGCGCTAGATGCATTATAATAGTGGATTTAGGAATAGTATTAATAATCAAGACATAAATGGATATCAATAACTTAAATATTAAATAAATTGGTCAAATTTAGATTAGTGTGTTTATTTATATATTGTGTATTTGTCTCTCCGGCTTGAGAACTAGGAGTTTACATGCTCCACCCTTAGTGAAGGCATCAAAGGTAAGTCCTAGTATAAGAATTTAGATAAGGACAACTTGACCTTATGACAGTTCGCATACTTTTTCATACCCTCATACGAGGCCTTTTCTCGCGCGTGTTATACAAATTTTGGTCCGCTCGCAGCGTCATTGGTGCGCCGTGATCTACTGTGTTATCCACATCTCTGCGTGATCGAGGGTTTGTGTGTTCATGTAGTGTATTAATACATTCACATGATACCACTTCGTATGCTCTTGTTTATTGGTAGTGTTATGTTTCATATTCATTATATACAAATGATCACAGTTCCACATTTTCACTTGTCCGCCATTCTTGGAAATACACTATTTATTTCACCGTTATTAATCATTTTCGCATGGCGCGAAATGTACTCCCTGCAAATTTTAAGACGTTACGCACACGGGTTACCTCTAGAACGTTCCAAACAGGGAAGCAGGGGCACTTTAATTTGAATCACCCTGTATGTATATATATATATATATATATATATATATATATATATATATATAAATGGTAAGTTTCAAACATGAAAAAACATAGAAGAAACTCAAGAAAGAGAACAAGAAAAAAGTATAGTACCAAAAGATACCGATGGTGGGGTTGTGACCCCCTCATCCCGGTTGAGCATGATTTACTCCATGGCCACACTCTTGGAAACCACCTAGGCCCATTGCGCTTATAATTATATGGACAATTGTAACAAGCAGACCATTAATCCGTTGAAACTAATCACACGATGTTGGAAAAGTATAACTTTTAATCATAACAGGGAATCCGAACAGGGAAACAGGAACACTTTAATTTGAATTCCCCTGTATATATATATATATATATACATATATATATGCATCTTTAATTTTTAGGGTTTGTTTCAGATTTTACTGTCGGACAAGTACATTTTTGTACTCTCAACGTTCTGCAAATTTGTAATTGTTCTGCACTGAGTTAGCCCCTGTTTTTTCATAAAAAGTTATGTTCCCCAGAAAGTTGACTTGATATGTAGCGTCATAGGGCCCATTTTTAAAGTTGCAACCTACATTTACAATTTTATTTGAAATGATTAAATAAAGTCAATTATTGATTGTTCCAATTAATTAGAAGCTTTTGTAAATTCCTTTAAAACTCCAGGGTATTTTATTCTTTAGACTTACCTAAGCATGTATCTTTGCAATGCGAGAACAGAAATCCTTATACCTTTTTTTTTCGGGAATTAGATTATATATGTTAATGAACTATTTTTATAAGCAATAGCTGTGCTTTTAGAATTTGAACATATTTTAAATCGTGATAAACGACTTGTTTATGTGATAGTCTAGATTATATATTAGAAATATAGTTGGAATTTAAATTAATAAAATGGTTGAATAAGGCATTACTGAGCAAGATCTTATTTACAAACTGCAAAACTGCGAGAATCAAAACTGATGAAATGTTAATTTCAGTTTCTGTACTACGGATAACAATGAGGCGCACAAACATTCATGCACATTAAGATAAAAACGTGACAATTATATGTTAAAATTAGTTAGTATATAAACCAATTTATTTTTGACATTATTATGGGGAAGAGACAACATTTTAATTACCGGAGAGTGCGGTATTGCTTCGGGATATTTAATACTTTAATGCCAATATTTGAAAATAAAATGTAAGTTCGGCAATAACCTAAAGAATCCCAGAAAAATATCTTCCAAGAGAATTACGCTGAATTTATACGTTAATACATTTTCCTTCCTGACAGAAAAAAGAACACCTGCTACTTTCATAGCAAATCTATGATGCTACAGCCAAAATGACTCCCCATTTTTAAATTGCAAATGAATACGTGTTTAGCTATCCCCCACGGCTCTTTTTGAATTGTTTTGCAAAATCAGAGATTATTGAACGCTACGTTTTTAATACTTTAACAAATTTTGTCAATAGTTATTCTTTCAAATGCTATGGTAATTTTGTAAAAAAATACTGCATTGATCAAAGAGAACCGAAGGGAAAAAATATTTGATCGATTTTCAGATAATAGAAGGCGAACGGTGCAATATGAGACTTTGAGGGTATATTGAATTCCTTTCCGCATTACATTTCGAGTAGAGGGGTTTGGAATCGCCAGATGGCTGTTGGAGTTTGCTTCGTAAAAATCTATTACTTCTATCACGGATTTCGGATCGAGAATGAAATGCTCTGAACGATTGTTTGGACATGTTTGCAAAGTTTGAGATGAAATGAAACAAAAGTGCACCAGCGCTGATTTTGAATTGAAGTTCACTTTTCAGAAAATTAAAAATATTATTTTCTTTCAAGTAATAGAAGTAATACAATAAAAATTATTTAAAATAAATTAATTAATTTATTTATTACCTAAAGAAATATATTATCAGTATGAATATTAAGTAGAAACAATCACAATTGTAAAGGCAATATTTAAAGTTTTCAGTAATAATAATTTAGATTGCATTATAGTAATTAAATTGTAAAAATTTCAATCCATAAAAACACATAAAAACATAATGGGAAAATTGCTATGTTTAAATATCAAGAAAATATTAAATTCATTTAAAAAATGGATCCAGAAAACGAGTTAAAATAATTATTTAATATATTTTACAACATGACAATAATGCATAATTATTCGAGACTTCTATAATTATATATAAGTGTGACAAAATATATTTTTTATCGTACAAAACATTCTAAATAAATTTATTTTCCTTTCTTCAAAATATTCACGATTTAAATTTTTCATACACTCCGACGTAATACATAGTCGAAACAAACATGTGAAAAACTTTCGCTGTTTCAGGTGATCAAAAGTCGTACAAGCTTTAGCTAACTCCATTAAGTCATAAATGAAAATGTCTCATAATATTGATTCTTGAATGAAAACATATAATTTTTCAATATGTATTAAGTCACTTTTATACTTAAAATGCATTCAAAATATAAATATATGTAATATTAGAAAACGAATTTAACAATGCACCCGTCTATAACAATAATTATATATGTTTTTTATAACTTTACGGAAATTTGACTATTAGTAGTATGAATTTAGTTCAAAGCTTATTTGAAGGAACATTTTTTGATATTTCCAATGGTGTCAAGATGGAAACTCTGATATGTTATTTTGTATCAATAAGAAACGGATTTGTGTGAAAAGCTAAAACTTAAAATAAGTAAAAATCTAATTCGAATATTAGAAACATAACGCCGAGATGCACATTTTCAGGTCTTGAAGTACTTGTGTAACATGGCCGTACGTCGTTTAGATTTTTTGCTACAGACGACGCAGATAAAAAACAAACAAACGAACAAACAGACATCAGAAAATGTAAACATAATTTCTTACTAATTGTTTGATAAAAAAATAAGTCAAAAATATATTTATCGTTGTGAGACGCAAAATCCAGATATTTTGATGTTAGTAAACATATTTTTCTAAGTTGTATTATAATTTGGTGAAAGTCAGAAAATATTACATCTGTCGCAGTTCGCTAAACATAAGAGATTATTAATTTTATTTTTGCTTATTTTCAATGCATAAAAAATGGAAAGAGAAAGTTCATATAGATTTTGGCTTACAACGATTTGTTTTGTGTCGATTTATAAAGTTGGTAAAGTCACGGTTTTGGAAATGGCCTAAGTCACTGTTTAAGTAGCTTTCGCGTCATTGAATTTCCATTGACTTCCTGAACTTATTAAATTGTTATTGACTTACATTACATACCTTAAGATGTCTAATTGTGAAAAAGCTACTAAAAAGTACCGAAGTACTTAATTGGTTTTCATAATAAACGCTTCATGGAATTTCGCTCAAACTAAAGTTGTTTACATCGCTGTTATTCAAAAAATAGAACTTTATTGCTTCAAAATTACTTTAATTGATTATTTATGATATGCTACTACACTTTTTAAATGTTATATTTATTGTAAGACTGAGATCAGAAGGCATTTATGCAGTTTTGAGATTTATACGATATGTACAACGAAACAAAGCGCAGACTCCTAAGCTGCATTTTATGGTAATCTTGGCACGAGAGGTCATGACCCCAATAAATTCAGTTCACTATCGCAAGTGTGGTTGGGGCAAAGATATCTCCTTGGGGCCATGGCTTAAACCAAGTAGCATTGAACAATAAGGTGGCCAATGAAGAAGTGTTGCTAGATCACCCTGAGAAGCAGCCAATAGAAATACGGATTAACTGCAAAATGCTGATAATGTAGAGGAAATAAAATATGTATTGATAAAAAATTTAAACCTAACCTCATTGTGCTGCAAAAGTAGACAAATTTAAATAAGATAAAAATGAAACCAGGAGTGAAAATGTCGGAATTGATGTTGTAAATGGAAAATACGACGAACTAATTCTTAGTAGGTAGTTCTGCGAGCAACGAGATGATAAAAATAGGAAACAACATAAAATTTTCAAAATTAAAGGAGTCAATAAGACCAGATCTGACGTTTAAAATAAAAAAAAACTAAATTTACAAGATTTTGAAAAGGCGGTGGAGTACTCAATGCATTTAGAAAAATATTTTTGAGGATAAAGACGTTACGGAGGTCAATGTGATTCATAAAAATGAAAATATAGGTAAGGATTTAAATAATATAGAAATGGGAAGGCAAATAGAGACTTTAAAAGTGAAATTCAGCAGTTAAATAATGAAAGTGGGTGAACCCCAAAACTGAAATGAATAAAAGGGAATATGAAGTTAATACAAGGATTCAAGAGAATGAAAACCTTAAATTTTGCATAGGATGCGAAAACCACAGTCACTGTTTTCCTACATGCTGGTACAACCAGAGCGCTCAGAAAAATTATAGAGCAAATCAAAATAAAAGACATGTATTTAGAGATAATCAAAATAACGGGTTTAGAGAAAGAAATCCGGATACAAATGATGGAGATTTATATTGAAGACGTAATGTAATTAACGAACCAGAACGGTTTAAGCGGCAGGAAAGGGAACAAAGCTTCAGTAAGGACCGCGAGCATTTGAACTAGTTAGGGGGCTTTGGCCTGGTGGAAATTTGAAATTTAGACCAAAATCCCAATATCTCAATGACGAGCAAGATAATTATAAATACGAGCACGGTAATAGAAAAAAAGGATATATAAATGTGCAAATTTATGAAAAAGACGTTTGCAAGCGTTACCCAGATCCCAATGACAGTTTGAACCACAATTATACACAAAAAAATACAAAATATCAATAAGATTACATGGCAAAGACAAGCGAAAGTATCCTTTCTAATTTTTCAGGAAATGTTTCATTAGGTCACAATTCCAATGATGTTTTTTTGTCTTATTTGTGTAAAAGAGAGAATGTGAGACCAGGAGGTATTTATGCAGTTGTACGACGTACAGTTGTACATATGCAGTTGTACGATATGTACAACGAAACAAAGCGTGGACTCATAGGCGTCATTTCATGACAGTCTTGGTCCGGGAGGTCATGGCAAAAATAAATTCAGTTTACATAAATCGCAGGTGTGGTTGGGGCAAAGAAATCTCCGTGAAGCCAAGGCTTAAACTAAGCAGCATTGGATAATAAGGTGGCAAATGAAAAAGTGTTGCTACATCGCCCTGAGGAGCAACCAATTGAGATACGGAGGGCATATCTGGATCTCAGGCGAAATAATGTGACAAGAAGGAGATAATTCAAGGTATATGCAGTAAAATTGAGGCAATGACCGTCTAGAAGGTTGTAATTTTCAGTTTTAATTGAGCGTGAGCTTGCATAGTCAATTGGAGGCTAGGGATGTTCAAGTGCTGTATTCAGTATAATTGTAGTCCAGAATGTCCAAGAGTGTGTTCATAAGTAAAGGAATGTGTAGTGGTTATGTTAAAATTTGAGAGTGTTTGAGAAAATAAAAATCTGACCTCAAAATGTCAGAAAAAGCAATGACCTATTTTCCAAGCATGATGAGCAACACAACGACAAACAGAGGTATGTGCAAATATGCATATATATTAGGTCAGATATATGATTTTGGGCATAATATAAAATTCTGGTCTCACACGTGCATTTTCTCCTCCTTAAGAGTGTATATAAAATTAATGTAAGTTTAATCATAATCATAATAAGTGTAATAAATAAGGTTTATTTTAAAAGTCAAATTTGTGAAATTCAATATGTAGTATGTTAATTAATGCTTATATTTTAGGAACTTGTACAAAGAAATAATGGTGAGTTATTGCAGCCACGACATGCTATGCACGAATATGCGATTCGGGATCACTAATAATTAAGAATAGTAATTCAATCCAAAGAATTATGATATTAAAAATCAACTCCAAAAAATGTTCACTTTTAAAACACCACAGTAAGTGTAAAATTTTTATTGCCTAGCGACATCAAACTATGAAGTCTAATTTTTCTGTAAATTGACAAAATGAATATCATATATAGTCTTTTTTACTTTTCGTATATACTACGTGGTATCATGTATAAGGAAAATATTGTGACGTTGGTCGAAAATTCGAATTCGAGTTTTCGACGGGAGAGCACGTTTCAAGCATCCCTGGATACGGATCAAATGTTTTTGTGGTGATGTCTCTCTCGTTGTGTGTGTGTGTGTGTGCGTGTGCGTGTGCGTGTGTGTGTGCGTGCGTGTGTGTGTGCGTGCGTGTGTGTGTGCGTGCGTGTGTGTGTGCGTGCGTGCGTGTGTGTGTGCGTGTGCGACAGTGAGTCTGTGGAGACGATATCTCACGAACGAATGGAGCTATTCTAACGAAATTTGGTACAAAATT
Source organism: Amaurobius ferox (assembly GCA_951213105.1). Lineage (NCBI taxonomy): Eukaryota > Metazoa > Arthropoda > Arachnida > Araneae > Amaurobiidae > Amaurobius > Amaurobius ferox. The sequence goes on along the minus strand of OX578141.1, from coordinate 41,634,769 downwards.
ACCTTCCGTGAATACTGGAAGTCAATTATTTTTAAACGAAATCGAATGTTCAGAACCCCCTAAATTTTCGAGTGAAATTTTGAAAAATAATTCAAGAATCAAAATCTTTAATAACGTTACGCAAATAGTCATTTCTCATGTAATTTTTCCTTAGAAAACGATTAGCATAAACTTTAGAACTCTAGCATGAACCATTCTCGAGATATTGCATATTTTTCAAATAAATTTATCAAAAAAGCACATAAATAAAAAAATAATATTAACTATTGTGAAATAGGTTCACTTTTCATATGTAATATCATGCGATAAATTTGGTGACAGCATTCTCATGGATCTAGCTTATTCCATACATAAGGAGAGATAACATTGGGTAATACTTCTGTATTTGAACACTAATAGTCATTTATCTGTCATAAGAATAACTTATTTCTCCATCCATAATGCTTGGCGAGATTTTTGCGACGAATTTAGTGAAATGTCGCCAATTTGGCGACTTTTTAAATGTTGCCAAATTAACGAAAATGACGCCAAATGGATAAAAATGACCATTAATTAATGAAAATTACGACTAATTGACGAAAATTCAATATTTTGGAAAGAATTTGTATATCTACTATAAGAATAACCTATTTTTCCATCCGTAACGTTTGGCAAAATTTTGGTGACGAATTTGTCGAAATATTTTCAACTTGCTGGCTTTTTAAATGTTGCCAAATTGACGAAAATGTCCCCCAATTGATAAAAGTTCGCCAAATTGATGAAACTGAAGCTAAATCAATTAAATGACGACTAATTGAGTTCAATATCTTGGAAAGAACATATAACTAGACTATAAGAATAACCCATTTCTCCGTCCGCAACGCTTGAAGAGAAATTTAGCGGAATTTCGCCAACTTACCAAAATGACAAAAATGTCTCCAAATTGATAAAAATAACTTCAAATAGGAAGTAATATTTCGCAAATTCTGATTTCCGTAATATGCACAAGCATACCTTCTAGTATATAAGAAATGCTTTTATCTCCGTTTGTCTATAACACTTGCTGACGCATTTAACGAACTTGGCGAATACTCTATCGACGTATCGCCAATTTTGCGATATTTCACCCCAGATTGATGAAAATATCGGCAAAATTGCAATGACGCTAAATTAATAAAAATGGCTCCTAGTTGATGAATTAAATATTAAAATATTTTAATATATGAACTATGCCGCTTATTGAGGATGTCATCCATATTGATAATTGTTTATTTAGAGTTGCGCGAAATATGAGTTATTTGGGTACTTTGAAATAGTTTTATATTTTGTCATCCGGAAAATCGCTAAATGTACAATTCAACGTTAAATATGCATTGACTGTAAAAGAAGTAAATTCATTGCAGTATATATGGAAAGTCATGTGCTACGCACATCAGATTTTTTACTACTTTTTTTTTTGCATATTTTCAGTCATTAGCTATTGTTTTAACATATTATATTTTACAACCTAAAAGCTGAGCCTATGTGGGTTAACATATTTCGATGTTGTGGAAAACAATAACTAAATTAGAACGTTTGAATTAATAAATATCTTAAGTAAATAAAGTTATTGTTCTTACCTATTAAGCATTCAAAATTTCATGTAATTAGCTGGATCATTTCAAGAAATATTGTGCTCTTTAAGGAAAATGAAATTGTTTAATATCTCTAATATCTTGATATCGGATCATGCTAACTAACAAACATGCTATATATTTAAAGATTTTTCCAATTTTAGAGCAAAAATATTAATTATCTCAAGAGCAGCGCATGTTATCATTAAGTAAGTTATATCATTCGCTTTTAAATAAAAACACACATACGAATGTTAACCTATCTTTTTTGAAAATTTAAAAGTATTTCAATTGAAATTTTAAAGTATTCCAATTGAAATTTTAAAGTATTTCAATTGAAATTTAAAGGTATATCAACTAAAGCTCCGGCATAACCAGGGCCTGACTTGCAGTAGATTTGGACCAAGGTCCATTTGCATTTAAGGACACCTTACTAAACTATTTACTACTTAATTCTACTGCCAGTGATAAATGCATTTTTAATGAAAACAGAATAATGGAAATTTGTATCATACAGCATTAATTTTGATGAGATACTGAATAATTTTACTGAAACTTTCTTACACTTAACTGATATTCTCATTTACCTTTAAATCCTTTAGAAGGTTCAGGTCATTATGGCAAAATTAGGAGCCCCCTAAACACGGGGGCCCAGTGTTTAGGGGGCAGAGTCACGGCCCCGACGGACCGTGTATAAACCAGACCCGATATTTTTCATAATATATTTTCATTCTTGAATTGCAGACGGCTGTTCAGCTATTTAATATTTTATTTCATATTATATAAAAATCTAATATAACGAAGTACCAATTAAAATATATTTATGCTATATCAAAGACCATACTGACCGTTGCACTTATTATATTTTCACAAATTTCGGCAAACATATACTTATTCATACGAATTCTATGGTATTTTTTTAGCAAAAACTGCTATCTATCCAAAAGAAATAATATAGAAAAAAAAACATAGTCGATATTAACAAATAAAAAGCAATAGACAATATCAGGCTTTAGGGGTAAATTGGATTCTTCTCCAACATTCAATTTCGAGTGAAGGAGTTTGGAATCACCAGATGGTTGTTAAAGTTTGTTTTGTTAAAAACCTTTTATCTCTCACCGAAATATATTATTTTCACTGATTGTGGATCGAGTTTAAAATACGCTACAGATTGCTCGGATGTATTTTCAATAGCGTGCCTAAATTTGATAAAAATGTAGCTATGGATTTTATTTTATTAGATTTGTTTTCTAAAAGTCCAAACAAAAATCAATTGCAATTTCATCGCGAACATTTTTGCCATAATTGCAATTTTCAAATTTGCCTAGTTCTAATTCTGTGCTTAAATATGAGACCTAGGAAGCCGAAGAATTGAAACGAACAAGTTGGTTAGAGGTACAATATCATTTTTATAATTTTTTTTTTATTTTCTAGAACTTACGAATTTTGCTCTAATGCGGATTGATATTTGAATTTTTAACAGATCAAACGTAATTTCATAAAATGAAGTCATGTAATTCACAATCTGAATTTAGCTTCCATTTCTGTACAGCTGATTATGAATCAAATATGACAATCAGTTATGAATATGACTTCATATATAAAATTTGAAGCACATCAGATAATAACTAATATTTAAAAAAAGGTGTATAGGGAAGATCGATATTACATTAAATTTTTATTAGATATTAAGCACGTCATATTGATTATGTAAAATATGTATGACTAAATATATGTAAAATATTTCCTCCTATTCGTTCACCAGCATTCTTTGCTCTCCTAATATTCTCGAATACATGTGGACTGCATATGGTGTGAGGTCTGTATAACCTTTTGTTTTTATTTCCATCAGTTTCGTTATAATGTATGTTGACTTTATATTAACAACTTGTGACTGGCTCGGTTCTGTAGACCAATCGCCGAACCAAGTAACATCTGCAGTCTTTCATCGCGACAGGATGAGTTTCGGATCACGAGTCAGAAAGGGGAGGCTGCTTACAGTCCTGGTAGTAGTCTGGTTGATAGTTATACTGAAATGCAGATGGAAGTGGGTTTTAACTAGGAGTCTAGTTGATGTATGAGTAGAAAAGGAGGAAACTGCAAGTTCGTGGAACAGGCATTGGATTGATACTAATATTTTCATATGGTTCTAGTACAACTAGACAAGGTTTATGTGTCATAGGAAGAAGTTGACTAAGCACTTAAAATTTATAGTTCTTCCACTAATTACTTAAAGCTAATATATGAGTAAATCCGTCAAAGTTCATTAATGATCGATCTATTGTGTTAAATAATGGGAATAAGCAATACTGTCTGTTTTGTATTTGTCTATATTAAGTTACGCCGCCAGGTTCTGTATTTTGAGTGAGTACACAATAAATGTGTTCAGTTTAACTTCCTGCATCAGTGTATTATTGTCCGTGACAGTAAGGTCCTTTCATATCTTATTCAAAAAATTAGAGTTAAGTCACTTTTGAATGGAATAAGTGTGAAATAAACAGACAATTCCTTTACAATTGCACCCGATCAGGGAAGTAGCGTGACAAACTCCATTTGAGTTAAAGGGGTGATCTTTACAGTGACTTTTTATACAGTGACTTTTATACAGTTAATTATTATACCAACCTTAATGAAATATAATTATTGCACTACCTTATAACAAAACACAGTTTCTTACCTTCTAGACAATACGTGCGTCTGCCATTAACTGAGGAATCCCTCTATATTTTAAATTAAAAATATTAAATTAAAAATCTCTACAAATGACAGGACAACAAAGAAACTTTATTTAATTTTACGATCTGTTGAATTTTTGTCAAGTTGGCAAAATTTTCTAAAAGTCACAAAGTTGGTGATATTTCGTAAATTTTCTAACCAATGTTTCCGAATTGTCACCGGATTTGCCATCGATTGGAATATACATATAGATCGGCATAGTGTCTTATGTATTATATTTGTCTTATATATTATTTCCAAATGCGAATGGGCAGTTTGGACACCACATGACGCAACGACGTTACATTAAATCTAACTTGAGTTTTGTAAAGACGCATGTCCAGTTTCATCATAACACAGCCACATTACACTAAATATAACGTACATTTGAATTATTCATATAATATTTCTTTACCGTAATGGCCGCCTGTCTAATTGTGTCGGCCGTAAGAAATGAAATGAAATAGCTAAATAGAATAAAATAGATATATTTAAAAATGCGCATGGACATAGTACATCCTATACAAGTAGTATTTATGTGGGACATCCCAGTAAGCCCAGTGGTTAAAGCCCAGTGGTTAAAGCACGCTCAAAAGTTCTGAATTTCATTCATGGCTCTACGCAAACTATCCCCGTGTTCACGGGGAGTACGGATAAGTTAAATATGTGGGCCAAAAAGTCTTTACGAGAAATTGGTGTTAGGAGAAGTAGGATGCGGTTCCTGTGGATGTTGTCCCCACTGGGTTCGGGTCAAATTGGGTGGCACTATCCCGGTCGTCCAAACAAATAACTTACAGCTTTGGGAATGCCAGATGGCCTGAATCGAAAGAAAATAATTGTAGTATTTAGAAAAACATATGGTAGTTTTTCTATGAATGTAACATTTCATGACCCTGACTGGGGAGACTCACCTTATGTTTTAGAGCATTTACTTCCCCAGCCCGATACATGTAACATTACATTTTGCATCAAATTTAGTTCTATTTAGTTGGATTTTTTCGAAGTTGTTGCAAAATATTGTAAATTATATGCGAGTAATACGTCAGATATGTAGAAGTTGATGTTATTTCAAATGCATATAGCATTCAATAATTGCACAAAATACGATGTTAATTGTTTGATCAGTGTCAGCGACATGTTATTTAGCGTGCAATGTACGTGTAAATTTTGCATCCATCCTGAAAAACATCTAAATCTCGGCATTATTTTAATATTTGTGCAACTTTCTGTAATTTTAAATTGTTTTGTGTCTATCGATTGCGAGGTGACATCAATTTTGCGCAAACATGCCATCAGACTGAATCCTTCAAAGTGCTTTTTAGTAATTATCGCTCTCTAAAACCTCAAGCTTTTCGATTCATCCGAAGATAATTTATATTTTCGCGAAAAGTAAAATGCAATTTCAGAAAATAGGATCTTCATTTGTTATTTTTGTAATAACTTTGGTAGAAGTATGTCATAACACTTTACTTGCCATAATAAAACATGACATTCTGATTGTTTCCGTCTATTGTAAAAACTGATATTTACCACACCGTAAATAAAAGGTTTTTAATTACAGTTGTAGAATATTGTTTTTTTATGACAATTGGTTGTTTATACAAAAGACTGCACAAACAATTAACACAAAAAATATGTGAAAGTCGTAATATTTACTATCTTAAATCTGTTAATTTAACGTAATTGCGTATCTTTGTGAAAATTTAAAAAGTAGTCATAATTAATATTAAGGTGCAATAAGATTGATAATTATTTCAAAACCCCAACTCCGGCGTTTGCTCAATATTTAACTCGAAATAAATTTTAGAACTTTCATTATTTTCTAGCTGGGGAAGTATAGGGAAATTATTGTGACCATGTCGAGTACTCGAATTAGAGTGACAGTAGAGCACGTTTCAAGCATTCGTGAACTCGAATTGAACGTTTTAGAAGTGATATTTGTGTGTATATGTATGTTTAGTGCATGTGTGCATGGATGCGATACCTCATGAAAGAATGGAGAGTTTTAAACGAAATTTGGAACGGTTACAACAATCCATGAATATTGGAACATTATTGATGTTAAGTTCAATCAAATATTCGGAAAGTAACGAATATTTGAATGGAAGTTGGAATAAAATCACTTAAAAGCAAAAATTTTAATAATGTTACACACATAATCATTTATTTAATATGGTATATTTTTTTTAATTAACTGGTATAACTTTTTATTAGAGAAAAAATGACAGAAGCTTTAGAACTCCAGCAAGAACCGTTCTCGATATATTGTTCCTGTTTCCTATAAATGTATAAAAATATTGAATGAAATGGAAATGGAAAAGGTGTTATATGTTGTGAAATATGTTCCCTTTCCATATGTATTAATATGAAAATTTTTTAACATAATTCTTGTAGATCTAGTATATTGCATTCATGAGAGAATATACTTTTAGTAATAGTTTTGTATTTTGATGCCCAACGATTCGCCAAAATGAATTTATTGTTTTACTTGTCCATTTGTAAATTTTGGCTATAAACTTAGTGACGATTTTGCAAAATATCGTTAACGGGTCGACTACTTGAAAATGGTGACAAATTGATGAAAATGTTGCAAAATCGGCATAAATGACACTTAATTAACGAAACTGACTCTAAATTGATAAATAGTCATTATCTTAGAAAATGAAATTCAATTTATTTGATAACTCCTGTTACTTTGGGAAAATTAATATTTTTTATCAAAATAATGCGGGTTTCCGAGACAGGTATGTTTTGTCAGACGTCTACAAGACCTTAAATTAATTGCAATTTCTCCTGGGTACCATACGACTACCTATCGAAAAATGATTACTTTACGATTTAATCAGTATGACGGGCTTAACTTCTGGATTTTATATACTCCCAATTAGCGATTGGGATTTACCTTTTCCAAATAAAAAAGTATGATGTGGGTAGCACATGCTTTTCCCTACAGAATCAAATTGACTCTCTTGATTCATTATCTTGATTCGGAGCCTGGACTCCGCAGTGGAAGGTTATGTGTATAAGCACTCCCGCGATAAGTCCAAGTAACGCCAGGACAAGTGCATGGAGAGTGATGATGAAGCAATGGTTGTTATTATGCACGAGGAGGTACCCTCTAGTTATTATATCGCGCGAGGAAGTTTTGGACCTAAAGAGACAGTTTCTGGACTTCATAAAATTATGCTGTTTGCATAAAATTATGCTGCTGAGACACCCACGTAACAAAACGACTGAGGAAAAAGTACAGATAGCGGAATGGATGAACATGTGTGTGAGAATAGAGAATGACCTGGACAAGATAGCCGACTGCGTAGGAGTTGGTAAATTCTCATTATTTGAACCCCACTACCCCTGTAGCAGAGACTTCTAAAGTCTCTGATGTTAGGACTGTTAATAATGATGTTAGGACTGTTAATAATGATGTTAGGACTGTTAGTAATGATGTAAATTGTAATGTTAATATTGTTAATGATGTGAATTGCGATGTTAATATTGTTAATGATGTGAATTGTGATGTTAATATTGCTAATAATGTGAATTGTGATGTTAATATTGATACTAATTTGTATAATGTTGTTATGGAGGCTCCCAAATTCTTCCACGTGGACCCTGCTGCCGAGGTAGTTGATTCTGTTCAAAACTTGAATCTAAATGCTGAAACTTCAAAAAATAATGTCTCTAATGTTGAGACAAACATTAAATCTAGAAAAATAATTCTCTCAGGGAATATCAGTAAGAGAACCAAGGTGGATGAAGATGGTTTCATTACGAAACTAACTTTAGAAGAAAGGAGAGCCTTGTCAGCGGTGGAATCTGAGTCAACCAATAAGAATTCAGCTACCTTCCAGCCAGGGAAAAGCGGTTCTAGAAAGGACACAGCTGCCCCTACCTTTCCTCCCGTTTCAAACATACCTCCGCTACAGATCAGCGCCCTGCAACCTGATTGGCCGGTTATCATCGCCAGTTTGGAGCGTAGAGCCCCTGGCATTACGATTAAACTGGAAGGTAGATTTTTCAAATGTATGGTGAAAACGGAAAACCATTTTTGAGAGTGCACCACATACATCGAAATATGTGGTGTACAATTCAAAACTTTCAATTTTAAAGATGACAGGCCGGTCATGTTTGTAATCAGGGGGCTGCTAGTAGCCAAAATTGAAACAATTACTGAGGTAATACAAGCCATGGGCTTTGACGTTCTCAGTAATATTCGATTGAGCAGGATGAGAACTAAACAACACCTCCCCCTTTGTTACCTGCAGTTTAAGCCCGGGAATAACCCGGAGGATTTATTTGAGATCAATAATTTGATATGCACGGAACTGAAGCTGGAGCCCTACACAGGTAGGAAAGGCTCTGCCTCTCTTTGTTATGGCTGTGCCGGGTATTTTCACTCGTCACAGATATGCACACTGCCACTGAGATGTGTGAAATGTGCGGGGCCCCACTCCGCCAAAGACTGTAAGGCCACTTACATGTTTGTTGTAATTACAATGGACCGCATGCAACTAATTGGTGAGGTTGCCCGAGGAACTCGGGCAATTCTTCCATGACTAGCAAAAATTGGGCCTCCCCCAGTAATAGATTTAATTCAAGGAATTTTAAAAATTCCTTTAACGCCACTGCAAAGCCGTCCTTTCCAAGACGCTGGTGTCAAACCAAAAGTAAATTTTTCTACCATAGTCAGTGGGTAAGTCGAGGAGATTGTCCCCACCCCTACCCTTAAATTAGCGAACAAATTGTTGAGCCGACGGTTCCTAGAGACGCCACCCAAATTCAAAAACCATGGTCAACACTTGTGTTCTCTATACGGTCCTTCTTTCGAGACTCGTTCATATGAGAAGGACGCACGACAAGGACTTGGTCCTGCGTGCATTTCAACTTGCTCTCCCTGATCTCCGTACGGCGTCGACGGCAGTCGATAGGATCTGGCATAACTAACAGCGCTATGATGAACTGGCTGGATAAGCCCACCACCACCCCGACCTTCCTTTGGTTTTTGCCATGTTCTCTCTTTCGGCTTCCCATTGCTTGCAGTCTCTCGAATTAGACTTCGGGAACGCCAATAGTGTGCGAGTTGCTTCAAGCTCTACGAGATGTGTGATTATGTTGTAAACAATAATTCCAAGCTCTACGAGATGTGTGATTATGTTGTAAACAATAATTTTGATAGTTTTTATGATCCCGGAAACCCATATGATTTCGCCCACCTCCCCAGTAATCTGTAATTATGCAGGTTACTTCCAATACAGGCTCTTAAGTCCTGGGGGAGAGGGCACGACTGTGGTGGCACTGCACTCTATATGAAGAATAATATACCTAACCGTCGTTTAAGCGTCCCGGTCTTTACGAAGCTGGAGTTATGGCTACAGTTATCAAAGTAACTATTCCAAATTTGGTCCCGATTGCATTTGCCTCTGCATATATCACTCAAATAAATATTAGAAATTTCCCAAGCAACGACCGACGAGCACTTTTAGGACTCTGTAGTAGCACGATCATAGCTGGTCACCTAATTTCACGCCATACGAACTGAGACACAGATTCGAACTCGTATGATGCATCTCTAAATCGAATGGCTCAGTGCGCCATTTTCAGGATTGTAGCTCCGCCCACCCCCTCTTACTACTTTACAAGAAGGAACTCATGAACTATAGATATGGCATTTTTTCGGAACATTCCTTATGATTATGCGATCAACGCAGACTGCAATATGACGTCTGATCACATTCCCGTAATTCTGACCCTTAATTTTAATAAAATCACTTTAGACCATCCTTCGAAGCTACACATAAATTGGGATAACTTCCGTTCTACCCATAAAAACTGTAGCACTCCACCCTCTATCAAAATTGCCAACACGGATGATTCTGAAAAATGTGTCCAAGATATGAATCATGTTCTGCTCGAAGCAATGGCTGCAGCCTCGAAATCGAATCATTTCAAACCTAATCATCACACTCATCCAGGTGATATTAGGGACAAAATTAAGCGGCTTAACCGGATCTAAAAAGATTGGCAGAGCATCAGGTACCCAATTTACGGCACCCAATTCCGTAAGCATCATAACGAGATCAAGAATCAGATTAAAACACACACCCAGAAGCGCTGGAGTACACACCTAGAAAGTCTTACAACCACAGATCACAGTCTCTAGCGAGCAGCTAAAAATCTCAGAAGCAAGCAATTTACAATTCCACTCATTAATGGCCCTAACGGACTCATCCAGACTGCGGAGGAAAATGCTAATGCAACCGCAAACAGCTTGGAACTCCAATTCACACCATATGTTGAACAAAATTTCTTCTGCCTCTACAAAGACATAGAAGAGGATCCACAGCGGACCAATCACAACGCACTACACACAGATACACCAAATGACATCGACAACACCACACTGGCTGAAGTTATTAACATTATCAAGGGTATCAAGGTAAGAAAGTGGCCGGTCCTTGATAAAATTAGCAATCGCATTATCAGGTATCTTCCTTTTATTTACCTATGCTGGTTGACTGTTCTTATAAATCGTAGGATCGAATATAGCTTTTTCCCCCAAAGTTGGAAATCTGCCGTCATTATTCCCTTGACTAAAAATATTCAATATTTAACCCTAGCAGAAAGCTACTGACCAATAATCTTGTTATCAAGCTTATCCAAAATTTACAAATTGGTGTTGCTAAGACGTTTGGATAGTTTCCGCAGACTGAATAGTGTTTTAATTCCAGACCAGCACTAATTTGGTCTGCTCATTCCATGCAATCCCAACTTTTGCGTGTAGTCGAAACTATCCACGAAAACTCATCCAACAGGCAGTATACCAGCGTAGTATTTTTCGACATCAGTAAAACATTTTTTAAAACGTATATATTCCTGGTCTTATTTACAAGCTAGTGCGACTTGGCATTTCGGCGCAGCTTTTGGCGATCATGAACTCGCATCTCACTAACCGATCTTTACGCGTACGAGTTGATAAAACTCTCTCTTCTATTCGTTCAATCAGGGCCGGGGTTCCACAGGATGGAAATCTCAGTCCTTTTCTTTTCAACATTTTCATCAACGACTTACCGAAGGTCCCCCAAGTTAAGCTGGCCGTTTTTGCAGACGACACAGCACTGATTGCTCGCAGTTGCCCACTACACAACGCTAACAACACACTAGAAAATTACATAAAACATAGCCTTGAGCACTGGTTCGTGACTTCAAAAATCAAAATTAACGCTTCCAAGAGTGCAGTATACATATTTAAACCCAACTACCGAGAACCATAATTTAACCTTAAAGATTTTCGATGAATCCATTCTTTTTTGCAACTCAGTAAAATATTTGGGTGTCACTCTCGACGTCCATATGCTGTTTTCGGAGCACATAGTTGATAAATTGAAAACTGTCAATAATTCATACTCCGCCCTTCTCCCACTTGTCGGTAGAAATTTCCATCTCTCCATCCTTAATAAACTTATTGTTTGCAACCAAATCATTGCACCTGCGTTTTTATGCTTGTCCTGTCTGGGGATCGGGTGCAAAAACGCACATTGAAAGTATTCCAAAACAAAGCATTACGATGCATTGTGAATGCGCCTCTATTTGTACAAAACAAAGTACACCATGACCTCAAAGTCTCTTGCGTAGAAGAACAGATTCGTCGCTACACTCGAAATTTTTACAAGAAGAATTCAAACAAACCATGTTTAAGGGGGTATAGGACCTTTAAACCTTCAAAAAATCAATTTTTCAATTTTATTTTATTCTGAATGTTTGAACATTTCTGAACACTGTGCAAAAAACCGCATTCTAAAATTCGCATTATTTCTAAAGTTATGAGCTTTTATGCAACATACACTTTTGAAAATTTTCACATGTCAGCCATCGCCGCCATTTTTACAGTGACGTCACTATTTGTTTACGTTTGCAGTTTGCTGTTTTGTCATGTAAATCTAATACTTTTTTCACCACCATGTCTTAATTATTTATTTAATTATTTCTGCAGCAGTAGGAAGGCAACTACTCACCTCTACTGAACTGCTCAGCCCTGTTTGTTTGTATTCTAGAGCCGTTAACTTGTTTATAACGTGGAGAAATTCTTCTGAGTTTCTCAATTTCTTTTCATTATATTTTCTTACTTTTTACGATTGATTTGCTGCATTTATATTGTTTAAGCATAACTTTGAACTAAAATACAGTTAATCTATTTTATAATTATATATTACAAACTTCTTCACGTTTGCATATTTATTTGTGTAAACTTCAACGTACAAGACTCTTTGGTGCAATTTTTTAATATAAACTTTTTGCTTTTTGCTTTCTAATAATGGATACACCGGCAACTAAATCTCGTTCTGGTAAAAGAACGAAAAGAAGACGTTTTCAATGAAATATGTATGTAATTAAAAACAAAAACAATCCGAAAGCGTTCGAATGACAAAATGTTGATTCTACGCCTAAGCTAAGTGCTTCAAATAAAAAAACTGTTCAGCTCAAAAGATGAACTTTCACTTGATAAGTCACATATTTCATCTGAAGAACATTAATATAGAATGGTTGATATATCAGTACTTTTCAAGAAGCTTGCAAATGTTTTGTGCTGCAAAATATGTCATGGAACAATAAATATACGTGAGAAATCTTCAATAGGTTTAGCATCAACATTTCTTGTATATTGTGATAGCTGTGATGAACTAAAGTCTGTGAAAAATGCAAAAATGCTTGGTGTTAAGAAAAATACTCCAGAAATAAACAGGAGAGCTGTATTTCCTATGCGATGTATAGGGCAGGGTTTATCGGCTTTATCTACTTTTTGTTCTACGATGGGTCTTCCAGCGCCTGTTTCTCAGAAATCATATAATAAAATTAATCGCAGGATTTTAAATGCCACATCTGTTGTAGCTAGATCTTCAATGAAAACTGCTGGCCAGGAGGAAAGAGAATTATCAAATGGATCGAAAGATATTACTGTAAGTGGAGATGGTAGTTGGAAAACCAGGGAGCATTCGCCACTTGTAGGTGTGTGTACACTACTCGGAGCAGAAAGCGGGAAGGTTATTGAAACCGAAGTAATGTCTTCTTTTTGTAAAGGCTGCAACAGCTACAGAAGTAAGAAAAGTGGCCCTCGGTATGAAAAGTGGAAAAATAATCATAAAATAGTGTGTTCAAAAAACCATTCGGGTAGTGCCGGAAAAATGGAATGTGATGGAATTTCGAGCCTCTAGCACTACACATGAAGTTCGAAAAGCTCGTAAAAGGCAGAAAACATTTGATTTTCAAAGACAAGAGGAAGAGGAAGGAATTACTTATGCATCAGGTGCATTTTGATGCTAAATTAGATATAAAATAACACAGGATGTATAATAAACTACAGCCAAACATTAATTAGCCGAACTGCGATAACTCAAAATTTTCCATGTGCGAAAGTCATATTTGTTATATATATTTTTGTAATTTTAAGCAATTTCAATACGTCAAATTTTCTGTAACACATTCTTTTCTTGTCACTAGAGTTTCAGTTTATCAAAGTACCACTGCAGCTGTTTTTCTCAGGTAGGTGAATTTACAACTTGCACACAGCATATTTTAAAATATATTGTACCAATCACTTTCAAGTTTTTGCTCTTACTTGTTTCATCTATATATACAATTTATACAAAAGAAATTCCTCCTAAATAAGTAAAAATTTAGTAAATGTTCTTCATCTGACTGACAAGAAACTTCTACACGAAGCTGATGTTCGAGCTTTCGAAGCAACATATAGAGCTCAAATACCCCTTAAAAGGCAGAAAAATTTTGATTTTTTAAACATAACAGAAATAGGAAGGTGCTATTTATGCACTGGAGGCATTCTAAGGGCAAAATACTATAATAAGTAACACTGAATATATTTTTAAACTTAAAAGCTGGTTTCTCAGATATGTGATTTTAGCCCTTCTGCGCAATATATCTTAAAATATATGTAGCCAATCACTTTTAAATTTTTTGCTCTTACTTGTTTCATCTGTATACATAATTTATAGATAAAAATTCCTCATAAATAAGTAAAAATTTAGTAAACGTTCTTCATCTGACTAACAAGAATCTACTGAGCAAAACGTCTGTTCGAGTTTCCGAAGCAACATATAGAGCTCAAGTAGCCCCTAAAAGGCAGAAAATTTTTGATTTTTCTTACATAACAGACATAGGAAGGAGCCAATTATGAACTAAAGGTATTTTAAGGTACAAAATAAGATAATAAGTAACATTGAAACATTTTTAAATTTTAAATCTGTTTTTCTCAGATATGTGATTTTAGCCCTTGCGCGCAACATACCTTAAAATATATTTAACCAATCACTTTCAAATTTTTTGGACTTACTTGTTTCATCCATATATATAAATTTGTACTTCAAAAATTCACCATAAATAATAAAAAAAGAATTGTGAAGAGGTTTATTTTATGTTTTTTAACACGTAAAATGAAAATTTCATTTTGTTTAAATTTTAAAAATATTAAATTTATTTCAAAATTTTAAAAAGTGTGTACAAATTAAAGATGTAATAGTTATAAATATATTATTATCAAATTAAAGTCCATAAGTATAATATTATTTGAAATATCTTGCGCGCGGCTGCTACATACACCGTTATGTCTGTTAAAATTATGTCTGTCAAATCTGTATAAATTTTAAAAAACAATATAAAATGTGCATTTAATTATATGACTTCAGTAAAATTTGTATAGTAAGAAAGGTTTTCTATATGTTTAGAGAAAAAAATTGAACATCTGGGATACACCTGATTAAAATTAAAAAATTGTAAACATAACTCTATTTTCAATGAATTTCGACTGTTTAAAGGTCCTATGCCCCCTTAAGAGACGCAGATCAAATATATAACACTTCCCTTAGTTATTTAAGGAAGCGTAGTCCCCGCAATATCCTTATTGGCCCTCTAAAGGTCCCCTGGAAAAAGCCGATATTTGTGTCACCCGAATCCTGTGCTACCTGAGCTGAATTCGATCTGAATGACGAGGATAGATGGCGCTACAGCTGCGCCTGTTCGTCATTAGATCAATACCCACTGACATGACACTATTGCTTATTAGCTAGCTGCTTTTAACGCCAGCCCGCTGGCAAGCCACTTTGAATTTTCCCTTAATTCTTAATTTTAAATTTTTAACTTTATATACTTATGCTTTCTCGTCGTCCTTTAATCTGATATTTAACTTGGACTAATGGTATATTCTACCTAGTCAGAGATTTCCCTTCGTCCCGCCCCTTTTCTTACCTCTTCTAGGCAGTCGGCCAATACTAAGACAACATCACCATCCAAAAATATCGGACAACATCATTCCATCTACATCCTGCACAGGAATGACAAAAAAACCCATCACCAATGTGGACTTTATAAAATTGGGTGTTCTCTCTAGTCGATGTGGGTAAAGTGCTAACGCACAGGCGTCCCGTAACATATCGTCTTGGCTTGGCAGATTCAAATTTATTTTCGTCGTTCAATCGTCTTTCATTTGACGATTGGGCGTATTTTCAATTTCGACGTTGCATACAAACGAAAAACTGAAATGTCTCAAAAACGATTCGTTCTAGAGCAATGGTGTAGGCCTTATTCTTTGCATCGTCAAAAATTAGGTATAAATCGATCATTTAATTGATACATTTGAGTACATGTAGTCTTTTGTTTCAGATTTGGCGATTTGAGTGGGTAATTTCACAAAAAAGACAGGTTCTTTGTTTCCGAATCATACCAAAATATAATCAGCACCTGGGTAACCCACAAGTGACATCTACTAAGTTTTGTGAAAATTTGTGTATTAGTTTTAAGACTGAGTGGATACATACATTGCACAGTCAGATAAGATTTAACAAAATCTACTTTTCCTTTTGATTATGCACTGCTGATATTTTTAACTCAGCGAGAACTTAGTTACACCGTCACTTGAGGCAATTGAAGTAATACATGGTCCATCTTTACTTTTCCTTGAAATGAGAAATATAAAGGTAGTACATAAAACGTACATACCAATAACTTTTTACTTAGTTATAAGAAAAATGAATACGCAGACAAACTTAAAAATATTACAATGTGGCACTTTTATTCTAATGTTACACATGTACCATTTTTATTCCAAACAAATGTCAATAACTAAAAATTACAGTGCGCAGATACCTTTATAAAATATATAGTCTACAATATTTCAGCACTTTGACAATTTGTTTTCATTTTCTTTTCTTTTAAGTGCACATATACAATTATTGAACTAGATGTATTTTATTTTTAGTCCATCTATTTAGAAATCTTTCGTGCTCATTAAATTATTCCATTTTCATGCTATACTTCGCTACAATCATGAATTTCAAAACTACCCACTGTTCCATAACTGTCATCAGAGAGGCGGATAATCTTGGTGGATAGGAGTAAATTAAGAAATTATATATTATAATCAATCATATATTTTATTTTTTCAAAAGTAACAGAACGTGTGTTTTGTATCAAAAATCTTATTACACATTCCATAAAATATTTGGACTACATCTTGTCCATTCCTCGAAACACAGTTGTTAAATTCTAAAAACTCTTGCAATGTTAATATGAATTTAAAATCAACTTTCAAATACTTAATCCATGGCATTTTTATCCACAACAGAGATTACTTATTAAATTAATTGCAACAATTGTTCATATTAATTGCTGCGGAGAGAGCAAATATGAGACTAGTTAATTAAAAATGCCTAAAATGCATTGATGACCTTAAACAATAATTGAGGAACGCATACATTCAAGTTTGTTTTGGACGTTGGACGTTGACCTCCACTCTTAAATCAGGATATTTTGTACAGGTACCGACTCAGGGTGTGGTACTGCTAATTGCACTGCAGTTAATCTGGCATCTGCCGTTGACGTTCTGTATATCAAGACATTAGACATTTCTATGGAATTTCTACGGAACACTCTGTTTGCAAAATTTGCGGAATATTTCTCTACTGCATCTCGCTATGAAAAATCGCTATTGCCGTCGAAGTCATTGTGAAATCTCTCGTAGAAATCGTGAAATCTCTCGTAGAAATCGTGAAATCTCTCGTAGAAATCGTGAAATCTCTCGTAGAAATCGTGAAATATGTCGTAGAAGTTCTGAGTATCATTCAGAACTTTTTGTTGTCGCCACTTTTGCCTGCGCTCTGTAATGCCCCTTGTTGCTCTGATTGGCCCACCTTAGTGTAATGGGATCAGACATCATACATAATTGGTCAACGTTTTTAACCATTCTCGTAGCTATATGTAGCCTCTTAGTTTTATGGCCTAATTGGCCTCTCGGGTCAAAGTGTTGTAAAAACTGGCGTAGTTACGTCTACTGTCATTGTTCAACAGTACAGCCTTAATAAATAAAGAACATAAAACTGTCTCACCAAATCTTTCTCCAATCTGGTCTCGCATATATCTCCGGTCATATATATCTTCGGTTCAAAAAAGAAAGAAGAAACACCACTAAGATTCGATAAACGTTCGTGTCTTTGACAACTCGGTAATTGGCATTTCTCTTTGCTGACAGTTCGTCACTATTTTCAATATTATCACTTATCGTAAATAGTTTTCACCTTAGTCGCACACTTATCATCATCGACACTACCGTCCTTTTTCGTTTTGGAGGCCATATTTCTTATATGCTCCTTATTTATATTTAACTCAGCGTTATGCCCATCGTTTTTATTTTTATCAACGCTTAGATTTTCACTATTTGTTTTGTGTTTATCTACATTATTTTCAACACTTACATGTGTACTGATTTCATTATTTTTACATTATTATCCCAATTTTGTTTTTGTATTAGAATCGTATGTATAATCACCTTATTTGCCTCCTTTCTTTGTTCCAAATTTTTTTCTTCAATTAAAGGTATATTTTCATTACCAAATTTTAAAATTTTATTTCTTGTATCTAAAATTCCTATATTATTTGCCAGGAAGTCATAACCTAATAAAATCTCATAATCACTTCCAAAGTGCTGATCAATTATAGAAAAAAGTATTATTTACAGCTTTGCCCAAATTTTTAAATGAATTCTCACCAACCTGAGAACTGAATATTTTGCTTGGGAAAAGTTTGTAATGTTACTTTTCTGGTAATATAATTAATTTTTACATTCGATTCATTTTTCCGTCTCTGGAACATGTTCTCCGAAAGCAAGGACACCATAGACCCGGAGTCTAACATTGCAACAGCGGACACTGTGCTAAACTGCACACATACTTTCGGTAACATTATACCCCGCATGTTTTCCATTTTATTTACCTCTGTTATGTTACTTGTACTTTCATGATTTATTATTTCGGAATTGGGACCTGGGTTTCGCGTGCGAACCTCCCTTTCATAATTTTGGACTTCCTTTAACCTTCTTTTATTCTCATACTTATTTTATCCGTAATTTTTCTGTGCGAGTTGGTTGTGCCAACAGGTATAGAAATAACATCCTTCCTTTCCGCATCCTATGCAATATATATATTCATTTTCTGATTTCTCTCGCTTACAGGTCGAGAAATAATGTCCCTACTTTCCGCATGCTGTGCAATATATAAGATTTTTATTCTCTTTTTTCCCCAGCCTTTCATCTTTACATTGCTGAATTTCAATTTTTAAATTTTTTAATTGATTTTCCATTTGTTTATCATTAAGGTTTTTCCCTATATTTTCATCGCGCTGAATCGTATTTACTTCCGTTCTGTCGATCTCGACAAAGATATTTTCAAGATGCTCCGTGTATTCCACCGCTTTTTCGAAATCCAGTATATTTAGTTTTTTATTTTCAAATGCCAGATCTTGTCTTACAGACTCCATAAATTTTACAAACATTGAATTGTTCTTTATTTTACCCATTTCATTATTCGCATAATTCCCTAAAAATGCCTGAGTTGAATTGGAAATTTCCAATACTAACTCCGACACCTTTATCCCTGGCGTTAATTAATAATTTACATATTAGAATTGAAAATTGTATAATATTATAAAAAGGTATTATGGTAAGAATACCTGCATTAAATGAATGTTGTTGCCTGCTGCCTCTTTGTAAGAGGAATGAAAATATTATTTTTGTGTCAAATGGACACTTTGATGTCAAGTGACTGTTGTTCGCCACTGGACCAGGTTGGTAAAATTTTTATTTGTCTTGGTATGGTCACTTAAATTAAATCTGTTTTATATTTATATTGTTATTTAAAATAAGTTATTTATAAATTCTGTTGTGTCTATTTAGACAAGTTTTTGAGCCACAAACTGATTGCTGCTATATATATAATTGAAACGAAACCTTGTGTGGTCATTAAATTTTATTGCAATATATTGAAGAAATAAAACTTAAAATAATAGTTGAAGAATATTTCTGTTGACTACTTGTAAATATTTTAATTGCTGGAATTCGATTTACTTAAAGAATGTGAAATAATTTGAAATTTAAAAGCAGAAAATTGAAAATGGTTTATAACTTGAAATTAATTGAAAATTTTATTTGGAAAATTTATTTTAACTTTGTGCTGACTTGAGGGTTATTTTGTAAATATTTAATTGAAATCTTAGAATTTAATTGAAATTTTGAAATGTAATAATTTAATATTTTTGGAAATTCACATAATGTGAAAACTTTTGTGAAGGGCTTGTATTCAATAGGATTTTGACTCATTTGCAGTCACTTTTAAGTTACTTTTGGCCCTGGTTCTTCGACATGCGCCCATGTGGGATGGTGTTCGTGTCAAGAACCCTTGATGTAGATCGCGACTGCATCTTTTCAAAATTTTGCTGAAATTTTTTTCTTGAAGGTACCTTGGACTTCAAGGAGCCTGATGTCTATTTGCTCCTGCTGGTTTGGTTGAAAAAAATCCTCCCTTGTCGAATTTTTTTTCTCCGGAGGGAGGGGGAGTCTGTTGTGACGGAATTCGTCACTCTTTTGTAAATTATATGATTACGATACTTTTTAAACTTTTACATTGATATTTAATTAATCTGTGTCCAGGAACCCTCATGTCAATGAATATTTTACCATATTTAAATTTATTTGAATCTGTATTGAATTGTGGCCATTTTTATTTCATAATAATTCTTTCACACTCGAGGAACAGCGACCGTTATTCAAGGTCGCACTTGTTTGCTGGTGGAGACAGTTGTCTCCATTTTTTTCGCTATGTTGAGTGATGCAATCTTGTGCTGGATTCCGTGTGGTTCTGCACGTGCCTTGAACTTTGTCGTTTGAAGGGGCGGATCCCTGGATGTATTTGAAATAAAATAATTTTCGATTGGTGGATAAGAGAAGATGTGAGCCCCCTTTAAATTTCAATTGACCGGGTTTTGGATCCACCTGGTGTGTTTAAAAGCTGAGTGACTCTTGATTCTGGGCTCTCTCCCTGGAAAACATCGTCGAACCCACGAACGGCTCGGAACTTATCCTGCAGGCTAAGTTCTGTCGCTGTGGGGCTTGGGGGGAGATGCCATTGCCGCTACCATTGCCACTACATTGACTGGGACTTCGCTGATGCCGAGCCTCGTCGCTTGCTGCCGCCGTTGACCGTCCGGGAACCTCCTGTTCCGGATGCCTGCAGACCGCTTCGGATGGAGTCCGTGATGAAACCTGAGCCCTGTGCGGGCCGTTGCTCGTATACTACGTGCCTGCCTGCCGCCTCTCCTTAGTCGGGGAAGATTTCTCCCCGAGGGAACTCGGGCGGATGTGTGGACTTCAACATTTCTGAGTCCTTCCAGATATGGAGGTAAGCTACCCTTTTCGGTAATTGGAGGCTGCTGCCTCGACTGACTTGTGTACCGGCGAACTGAACCTCCTGATGTATTCTCAAGATCTTCTGAGCTAAATTGTAAATAAATTAATTCCCTGAAGTAAATAATTGAATTTAAGTAAATTAACAGTTAAGCCTTAAGCGTTCCTCGAGTGTGTGTTTTCTCTCCATGACCATGCCATAGTTAATGTAATTGAATATGTGAAATTAATAAGTAATTAGTGATTTATTGAATTGATATTTGAATTCCGGCAGAGAGCCGATGATTTTTGATAGAAGAGATCCAGTGGTTTAGAGTTGATTACAAATCACAAATTGTATTTGATGTGCTAACTCCAATCTTAAGTAATTAATAAATTTGGGATTTGAATTTAAATTGTGTTTTTATTTGTGTAGAAATTGTGTTGATTTATGTTTTTCAGCTTTGGATGAGTTCTTAAAGGTAAAGGTAAATTTCTATTTATTTTGGTTGTGTTTCTCCGCAGGTCATCAATTGGAATATTTCCAATTGACGGGAGGTGTGTTTAGAACCTGGGTATAAGAAATTTCCTGAGAAAGTTAGACTTTCTCGGTCAGCCGTGTCAGGCGGGAATCCGTTGCGATTTCTGATGCCCTCAGAATTCCCGTCTTGACAGCTGGTACAACACGTAGTAAATCTGTCAGCATCTGCTGGAGGAAGTTGAGGCACTTCTGTCTGTCTAGGCGGTTTGGTAATTGATACGGGCCAATTAATTGGTCGTGGATATTTCTTGCCCACACATTCACGGGGAACCTTTGCTGGTGGCATCTGGAACATATAGCATACATATTTACTGTGTTCTCCAATTTGACGCAACGTTTCATCCACTCCTGATAAAGCGCTCTTTTGCGGCTCGCGGATTGCTTTCCGACCCCACATTGTATTGTCAAAGTTGTTTGTCTGGTGAGTTCTATAACCCCTTACAGTTATCACCACCAGTTCATATACACCCTATATATATATATATATATATACTAACTAATGAAATGTATTTTAAGGTATTTATGTTTCCTTTATTTTTTCAATCTATATGCTTGTCGTCCATATAACACAAGTTTATAGATAAAATCTATCTTGTGTTTCAGAAACAAGCATTTTTGTGTTCATTTCGAAGAGATATATGGACTTGACAAGAATTTTTTCGAAATGAGCTTATCTTAAGCCTAAAGCTCTTCCACGTGCAAGCTTGTTTGCTTGATTTCTTTGTTTTCCTATTTTCATTCCTCACCTTTGAAATTTGTTGATTGTCTTTGTCTTTATGACCTGCATTACGCTTTATAATGTCTTCTTTATGTTTGAATTTCTTTTATTTCTTTGTATATTGTAGAAAAATTTGAAATAGTGTATTATGAGTTACTACTTACATATATATATGTATATATATATATATATATATATATATATATATATATATATATATATATATATATATATATATATATATATATATATATATATATATATATATATATATATATATATATATATATATATATATATATATATATATATATATATATTTTAACTTTGCTGCGATTCCTTTGTTGAATGGAAAATATATCTACCAACATATTTTTATAAAAAATAAATAACAATCTAATGTTTGGAATTCTGTAGATACGCCCATGTTTAAATATTTAAAAATAACATAAATATGTACATATAAATGATGTACTAAATATCTATCTATGAATCAGAACTAGAGAAGCATAGTTATTCCTTAATTAAAATGGATTGCATATGAGGAAAGCTTTTAAAATGCGCTTAAATATCAAATAACATTATTTGTAAAATGCTTGAAATTTGCATAATTGTAAGATTTGCTAATAATGTTAACCAACGAGACTGCGTTATATTACGAACTTGCATGCGAAAAATTTAAATGAGATTAAATATTTATGGGCTCATTTAAACATAATATGCAAAGTTTTAGACTAACGCTATCGTATATTTAAACTTGCATATAATTCTGCTTCTCAAATAACCTGCTGTTTCAAAATATTTCGAAATTGAGAAAGTGTTAGAGTTGAAAACTATGTGTGGGCAATACTTTCTTTTGAAAAGTGGCCGTGAATTTTTTAATATCTGGAGTGAAATATTTATATTCCTTTAGGTTTTGATACAGATTTTAATTTAATGAGCTGTATACTTAATTTGTAGATCATTTTTCATAAGCCCTCCAAAGAAACATCGCTGCCCCGTGCAATTGTGAACGCAGAAACAAATTGAAAACAAAGACACTTTGAGGGACAAAATGCGGTTATTTTTAATTTTTTTAAATCTTTATGGATGCATTAATTATATATATTAATAGTTTGTTGAATAGTAAACATTTTTAATCCTGTAAATATCTTTTAAAATTTCCGTAATTGAGATTTGTCTAGAGCAATATTTTCCAACCTTTTTGACTCACGGATTCCTTTTTAGAACCAATTTCAATGTTGAAGCCCCTTAGGCCTACCTCATGTCTTACAAGTTAATTGTGTTCAGGAGTATTGTTGGGGAGGATAGATGGTGATGGATTGTATAAGGTCAAGATATATCTAAACAATTTAATAATGTCCATGCAATGAAATTATATTGTCAAAACTTGACTATACATAAAAGTTCTTCCAAAGTTCAATAAATCAAATCATGTGCTTTACAACAGATTTTATATTATTGGTGAGAGCAACAATAAGTTTTATACAATAAACTCAGTTCCTCCAATTTAATCATTACATCCAATTCAATTCAAATACGTATTCGTTCATTACTTGTTAATGGCAATTTTTTTATTCATTATAGAAAATAATGGCAATTTAATTTTACTAACTATAGTGCAACAATAGGCCAACATTAAAACATGACATAAAATAATGTATAAATGTTTAATGAGACCTCCGTGGTTGCATTTTTTTGCACAGTTTTCTTACTTTAGGTTCAATTGATGATAATTTCAGGCCAATGTCTGGTTCTGCATTTACGCGGCTTCTGTATTTTGTTTTGATACCTGTATAGGCGCAAAATCCTGATTTACAGAGATATGTAGTTGAGAAAGGCAGCAATACTAATTTTGCTTTCTCGGACAAGATATTGAATTCATCTTACAAATGCAGCCAAAAATCCGGTACACTTTGGTTTTGCATCGCGATTTTTAGTTCGTTGTGAGATGCCAAATCTTTGAGGTCCTCGTATTCCGCTGAGTTTAAGCTGGGTGGTTTTTTGTTTACGCTGAACACATTCAACACCCATTTACTCCAACCAATACCATATAAGTTTCCTCTTAAAATAAGACACTTTGGCGTTTGCATCAGAAAACTGTGTTATTTTTTCCTTGCAATGATAGATTCATTTCGTACATTTTGTTAAAAATGTCGACCAAATACGTTAGTTTTCCCACCCAGCCTTTATCGTTTAAAACCGTCGTCAATAGATCGTTATGGTCTATCAAAAATGCTGCTTCCTCTGCACGCAGTTTCATCAAACGTGTCAACGCTTTTCCTTGAAACAACCACCTTACTTCAGTGTGCAGCAGGAGGGACACATGGTGGCTTCCCATATCTTCAGACATTAGTTTGAAGAGCCTGCATTTAAGGGGTAGCGATTTTATATAGTTTATTATATTTATGGCATTATTCAACACTATCATAAACTCCGCAGGTATTTTTCTTGAGGCTAGCGCGTATCTATGAAAAATGGAATGGCTGCTACCACATTTCTTTGCCTTATTTTTAATTTTGACAATGGCTCCAGTATTGTGACCCATCATTGCTTTTGCATCATCAGTGCATATATCTGCACAGTTTTCCCAAGGTATTTCGCTTGATGAGAAGATTTTTTTTTATTTCCAATGGCAAGGCAAGTTGCAAAGCATGTACATGAATGTAAAATGATGTAAAGTGACGGAAGTCATTGTAGCCTTAAGAGTCCTATGGCTCTCCAATACAGGGCGGTCTCGGAGTCGTCAGAACCACAAAGCGCCCTACATCGACGCAGGTGGGCTCTATTCATAGGTTCC
The DNA here is from genome assembly GCA_951213105.1 of Amaurobius ferox. Classification (NCBI taxonomy): domain Eukaryota; kingdom Metazoa; phylum Arthropoda; class Arachnida; order Araneae; family Amaurobiidae; genus Amaurobius; species Amaurobius ferox. The sequence goes on along the minus strand of OX578141.1, from coordinate 41,609,686 downwards.
CTCATATCGCAAAGAGGGAAAAAAGGACAGTCATAAATACCAATTCTATGGAGATGCTCACTCAGGCAGTCATGACCCGTCACCAACCGGAACAGGACCACTGCCACACGTCGCAGACAATCGGGTATGTTATCGAGATCTTTGCTACTCAAGCTCTTAGATTTGATACTACATTGCATTTGTGTTTCAAATTTCAGCTTCAAAGAATGTTTCCAATAGAGCTTTATTCAGTGATAAGACAGCCCAGATGCCTTGGTCTGCTGTAAAACTGCACCTTATCGTGCTAAAAGATCTGCCTGTTCGTTCCCATAAATGCCGTAATGTCCGGGGATCCATTGTAGCTGGATGAGTTTGTCTTCCTGACCAATGCGGCGCATTAACTACCGACACTGCAGAACCTCAACAGATATTGGAGTCCCAGCAAAACCAATGGCCTGTATTGCCGCCTGCGAATCCGAGAGTAAAACAACCCTCTCAAATTCGTGTAGAAAAACCAGAAGATGCTCTTATGCAACACGGATGGCCTCCACCTCTCCATCAAAGGCCGATCTGTATTTACCCGCAGAAGTAAAAAGATAGAAAAGTCTCGAGAAGACTCCAGAGCCTGCGGACATACAGCTCACAGAGTATGACCCGTCCGTATAAATATGCAGCCAATTTTCCTCCGGATATTTAGTATATATTAGCTCCAAAGCACAACATTTGAGAACATCTGTAGCCGTGACTTTCTTGTATGTTATATGCACAAGATTAAGGCTAAACTTAAATCCCCAAAGGGTTTGTTGGCTTCATAATCTTCTGTGTAATTTCATGTGGATCACCCCTTTACATAATGTCACTAACTGTTGAATAAATCATGACTGTTGAATAAATCATGACTTCATATTTCTGGAACAGATTTGATAATTAACCCAGAAAGGGTCTCCAAGGCGAATTAATTTCTCATATAGTAATACAGCCTTTTCCTCTTAGTTTTAATAGGCTTAATTTTTGTTAACAGAAGCATGGCATCAATTGGTGTAGTTTTGACGGCTCCAGTAATAAGCCCCATTGCCTGATTTTGTATAGTTTCCATTTTTTCAAGGCCTGATTGCTAGCCGGAATAAGTGGCTCACAACAATAAGTCAATAAGGGCAAGACGAAAGCCTTATACTTATTGTTAACTGTTAAATTGGCACATCCGCAAAGGGTGATGAGAAGAATTCATCCAAAAGATTAAATATTTCATCCCCTGATGACTGTGAAGTGAATTCACTGTGAAGTGACTCCAAATTGACTGTCCAGCCTTTATTTATATGGGGCTGTTTCGAGAAGCTTCGAGCGAATTGCAGCATTTCTCGAAGGGCCATTAAGCGGCACGCCACATGCAGGCGCGGCGTCCCACTCACTTGTTTTGTAGCACAAGACGGACAGACGACTCCGCATACATTTATTTCCCAGTTGCCACGGAGCACAGGTTGGGAACAGCTGGTCTAGAGCATAGGTTTCCAACTCCTGTGGCTTGACCAAATTCGCATAGCGATGGATATTTTATTGGTTGCGAATTTGTTCAATGCTAAACTTATTTACATCGAGTTGCAAATCAAGTGTATATGCCTGATGTACAAAACAGCGGACATTTTTGAAACAGGAAACCTAACAAGGTTGGTTAAACTGAATAACAATTGTTGTTGCAAGGATTAATAGCTTATTATAGGCAGTAGAAGATGCAAAACTACTTGCGGCTGACTTTCCAAAAAGTAAGTCGATACAAAGCTTACAAATATCGTATAAAAATATACGACAGCATAAGATGAGCAGTGCTTGTAATGAAATCGCACTGACATCAAAAATTGTATTTTTCTAACGCATAATATATCGTTCATGAATTTTTTATGTCCAAGTGTAACTTTGATCACAATTAACTTGCAGCTTGGATTGGTTATCGTTCATACATGCTTGATACTATCACTGCCATTTAATAGAAAATGTAACTTTAAAAACAAGAAACTTTAAAAGATCTTGCTGTCATATTAAAAATTAAACTTCCAAATATACCAAAAACCAAGGTATTTCAATTAGTCGGTCGTTATAATTTGGCAATTCACGTTTTGACCATCTAAAGTTATATTCCCGATAAAAATGTTTAACTAAATTCAGTAGTTCAATTCAATTATACAAATAGAGATTAACGTCAAAGTAGTTTAGGGCGCTTCCTCGTCTGATAGAGATTCAAGATTCGTGTCCCGATTGCAGGAAGGAAATCAACCCGCGAAATAAATTCAGTGTTCCACTGAGGAAAAAATAATGGGGTTTCGATTTTTTAAGAACTCATTTACTTATTTTGCCTGGGTATCAATGTAGAGAACTAATGTTCTGGAAACAATTACATCTACATTGATGTCTTTGACTCATTAAATAAGCAAACGATATCCTTCAAGTAACATATTAATTGTTTCCCTTCCATTCTACTCATAAATTAGTCATAAAATGCTATAATTTTCTAAAAGTTTGACTTCTGAGTTATTTTTCCTTCACAAAATAAATATTTTTCTTAAGGAGTAGTAGAAGCTCATTAATTGGGACATTTATCAGAGGCTTTCTGAATGAGGACTTGCATTTTATATTTTGGTGCGTACATTCCTGCTTTTATCGTTCTGCATATCCTACCCATTTTTAACACTTTACAACAAAGTTGAAAAGTGTTTATGACTTTGTTCATTCTGTCTGACTGTCTGTCTGTCTGTCTGCCCGTTAGCACGATAACTGCCGTAAAAATGACTTAAGCAAAATGAAATTTTAGTATGTTGTTCAGACGGTCTGTAGGACCTATGGGAATATAAATGAATAATATCACCCAATTAGTTTTGGATTGAACCCGGGTTGAAAAAATGAAATACATTGAGCCCTATGGGACCTAATTTTTCAAACATTTTTTAAGCAAAAAAAAAATTCAGCGAAATATATTCAGTAGTTCTTTAAATAAAAATTAAAATAATAATTACTCATCTTATATGAAACGATCACGTGACCATGATATGAAACGATCACATGACCCACTTCAAAATGATATATGGCATCCATCTTGTTTCAAAATCGTTATTTTTTAAAGTTCTTTTTAATTCATTTTGAGTGTTGTATCCGTCCTAAAACTAATTTATTTTTGCTTAAATTTTGTGCATCTACATACTAAAACAACACAATGACAATATATTTGAGTTTAAATTCTCATTCAAATTTGATTATTTCTACAACTAAGCCTATTTTTCACCTATGTAAAATGTGAACAGCAAAATATGTAGAATGAGTTGTATTAGAATTACTGTATTTCTTTAACACAAAATAATTCAGTCCATGGAGTCTGCATGGCTGATATGAATGAAATATTAATTGATTTTATAAACAGAAGGACGATTTTTTTCGATGAAGTTTTAAGCATAGAGTTTATGAATTGTAGCTCCATGGTCTTAATTTTTAAATAAAATAAATTATTATAGTATTGTGATGAATGAAATGAATGAAATCCTGCTTTTATAGAGAGATCCAAGCGTGTTATTTTTTCTATGACGTCATTTGAATTTATTTCAGTTGTTTTCGATGAAGTTTTCAAATATAATAAATTATCGTAGTATTATGATAGTTTTAAAAATATTACCGTGGAATGTATTGCATTTTAGAGATATTTAAACGAGGCAATTTATATTTCAATGCCGTCATTTGAATGAAGTTCATTTTTTTCAATGAAGGTTTAAGTTTTCAAATATAATAAATCTATGTAGTATTGTGATAAGTTTTAAAATATTACCCAGGAATGTATTGCATTTTCGACTTTTTTAAATAAAATTGCATTGACGTTGGAAAGTGTTTCATAATCAATTCTTTAAGCATGATTGATCTTTCTTGTTTCTTATTTTTCTTAATTTCTTGTTCTTTCTCTCATCAGTTGTTCTCACCATTGCATATTCAATCTCTTTTAAAGCAGTTTGCTCCCATTGGTTTAATCCATTTGATGAGTAGCTCTTAAAATTATTTCACAGATGAAGAAAACACATACCGTTTTTTCCAAGCGATCGTATGCTTACAACATTTGATTTGTGCAGCATTTTACGTTATGATCTGGTTATTTATTAAGTCACGTATTGTTCTAAACTTTAAACTAATCTCAGAGGTAAACGATGTGTTTAGAGTCTCCCTATCTGCACTAATAATGGTACAGATAAATCTAATTATATAATTATGGAAGTCAACATAATTCATGAAGTATAATTTAATTCATTTTCTAAATTCCCAAACTTGCGCAATCCTCCTCCACTGGCAAATTTATCTTTTTAAGCTCTTTTACAGAAAGTTATACTTAATGTACGATTGGATTAAGGGGGATACAGCTTATTTCAATTTAGATTAAAACTTGTTTACTTTAATGATTCAATGTTTTAATATATGGAAAATTGCGTTTGAAACTTTGAAATAAAAATAAATGAATATTTATAGTGAAATGCATGTGCGAACTACTTCATAGCATAGATTAGATTTGGATATCATTGCGCTTGAATAATTAAACTTAACGCTATTTTGTATGGAGCTTTTAATGCTTTTTATTCGATGAACATTTGGAGAATTAAATATTTGTAGGGATTTTTGGACTTACATAGTTAAATTTTAATGCTTTGAGTTTTACACGTAAATAAAGTATAAGGCTTGAGCTGTCTGAAACATATTATATAAAATTGTTTGCATGTAGGGATTGAGAATTTTTAGAAATGAAAGTACTACATCAAAATGAAGAAATTATAGCTATTGATTTAAGGATATACAACTATATTCTAGAACTGTACATTATACATAATTTATATAAATGAAAAAATGCATTAAGGTATATGTATTCTCTCTGTGGATATCTTGTCCACTAACAAGCACACACAGAAACTATGAAACCAGGATATATTTAGGTAGCGTTAATGTACAGAGATTTACGATATATACCAAGCAGGACAAAAGCGAAGACTCGTAGGAGGCAGTTTACGACAGCCTTGGCCCAGGAGGTCATGAAAGCAATAAATAAAGTCACTTAAATTACGGGTGTTTTCGAGTCAGAAAATCTACTGGAGGCAAAGCTGAAACCATGCAGATTGGTTAAAGAATTAACCAATGAGAAAGTGTGGCTGCATCTCCCTGAGGACAACTAATGAGGCACGGAGGGCGTATCTGGACCTCAGGCTAAACGACGTGGAAACAGCTTCTCTCACGAAAACTCTCTGTTCTATCATTCTCGACGACTTGAGGACTCTATGACAACTTCTCTTCTCTGTTCTATCATTGGATTTTCATATTATATTTTTATTATACATTTTTATTATATATACATATATATATATATATATATATATATATATATATATATATATATATATATATATATATATATATATATATATATATATATATATATATATATGAAAGAAAAGTGAGAAGCTGCAACACAAAAATTCAACTATCTAACAGGCTTGCAAAAAAACAAAAGTAAAAATCAACAATTCCTCAAACTAATGAAAAAAAAATAATAAATAAATAAAAAAAATAAATATCGAATCAACAAGTCAATGAAATGTATCAAAATACAAAAATATGGAATCGAAAAAAGAATAACAAACGAAATCAAGCAGTAACGCTATACACGTGGACGAGGCTGTAAACCTAAATCATGAATTGATTACCTCTACAAAAATCTAATCATGTCGAAGTTTTTTGTAGAAGCAAACACATAAATGCATGTTTCTGAAGAAATAGATATATTATATCTATAAATATATATATATATACATATATATATATATATATATATATATATATATATATATATATATATATATATATAAATATATATATATATATATATGTATACATATATATATATGTATATATATATGCATATATATATATATATATATATATATATATATATATATACATATATATATATATATATATATATTTTAAGTTAATCATAATTGTATATGTGTAATAAAAAATGTTTATTTTATAGTTTAAAATGGCGGTAGTTAATTGTGTAGTATGTTAAAATACTTATATTTTTGGAACTCGCACAAAAAGTAAATGGTGGGTTATAATGTGGCAATGATGCAATGCACGGCTTTTCGGTTCACGGACATGTTAATTCTGGGTAATTTCATAATTATAAACTCCAATGATAAGTTTCTTTCTAAATATATACCACAGGAACAGACATCAAACCTGAAACTTCTAAAACAATTTCTGGAACACTTCAAATATGTGTTTGATGTTAAATCACTCATTCGTTTATTATTCAGGAAAAAATATATTTTGTACTACGAGTTAAGAATGCACTAAAGATGGATATTGTATATAATACCACTTTAGTTTTAATTTATTGTTCAACGTGAACATATTTTCTTTCTTAGAACCTTAAAAGATCTTTGTCACTTCATTGAACTAATGTGTACCTCTTCTATCTAATATATATTAAGCGATAAATCCATTAATTTCGACAAGTGCCACAAGAGACCATCTACCATATTTTTTACAGCAACCTTAATAATTTCCCGTTCAGCATCTGCTTTATCATTCTCGCATGTAATGCGGCGGGAATCAATTAGAATAATGCGCTCTTATTTTAGTACTCCGTATAATATTTCAAATCGATCTAGTGTGATTTAAGTACCATGAAAACCTGAAATTGGCAATAAAGAAATCCGATATTCAACCAACAGTCAATGGTTTCGTCATAAATTTACCTTATAACTGATATGCAAAAATTATTAAATCCCATGTGTACTGAAGCATGTGGGAATTACTGAGAATAACTTAGTTTGTGTTGCGGCTTTGTGTTTAACCTTAAAGTGTATATATAATGTATGTTTCTAGCAATGGTTTAATAACAGAAGCCAATAGAAACAACATTTATAAAATAACAGTGGGGATTTTTTAAACATATTTTATTAGTATTTCATGGTAAATGTTGTGAAAGCAATATTTTCCGTGGAATTCAAATATCTATTTCAGAGTAGCAAAACATAAATATAAGTAGTATTCCATATATTCAATTGTATACTAATGAGGATTTTTTAATTAAAAAAAGAACACATTGTTTACTATAAATGCAACCGGATATTTAGACCTTTCTACCATGCACACTATGCATTTCGCCATTTCTATGTTAGAATTAGTTGGCTTTTTTGTTAGTCATGAAATTCAATTGTCCACGCTCTTAAAAATGTGATGCTTCTCATGAATGCCTGATCATGGAGGACATTTTTTTACAAAGTAGTCAAGTTTACATACATCATAAATTAAAATGATACATTTATCTGGCCGGGGCTTTCAAGTGAACTGTTTGCTTGTATAATCCAATAATACAGAGATAAATGAATAAAGTAGTGAATCTATCTTTTACATAGCTTAAATCATTTGCTTAATCTTTAAATACCGTGTATATAAAGAGTATATTTTGTACCCAACCCTGCAGAAAGCACTCAAGAAAAAATATAATCCGAAGTTGGATAATGCTAAAATTTTAGAAATTCTTTGCAAGATTACGAATACGAGTATGAACAAAGTTCATTTAATTATAATTTATTCTTAAATATTTCTTTATTAGCACTTTTCTAACCTTTGGCTACGATCTCAATTGCATTGTGGAAAAGCTTAGGGATATCTTAAATAAATCTGCGTACCGTACCGGTTGTGTAGCCGTAGTGTAATAGTACGTAAGCTGACTACGGTTTTAGTAGCACCCCCAATGATCTCGTGCGCGTGCATTTTTTGTTTTAAGTTTTGCATCTTATATATTAAAATATTGCAATTCTTATTTATGTCGCACTGTTGTATGCTATCATACGGGTACTGCAGTATTACCATACGTATGTTGCCGTACTGCCATTTTAAAAGAGATAGATACTGGCTTGTCAATTTATAAAGTTATATCTGGCTTATTTAAACCTCGCGTTACATTCTGTCCTTACAGACCATGTTATGTGTAAGCTGTTTAATATTCTTCTCCTATTATACACAGTTTAAACTACACATAACAGTACACATAATACTCATGCGAAAACATCTGCCTCTTATATATAAGTAGTGAATTTCTCTAACATCTGTTCTTGTGTATGTTTTAAAAAATAATATGATGTGGGTCCTATTATTTGGTAGGGACACTATAACATAATATACATATTGCCTAAAAAATACAGTTTCAAACTACGGAAGATATAGGTACATAAAATAAATTGTATATATACGATAATGGCTTGTATTAGAAACTCTAAGTGAAATAATTTTTTAACACGGTGTTTTAGATATCAATTACGATTTATCTGATCATTTTTATACAAATCTCAGGCTTTTAACAATATACTGGCAAATAAACTGATATTTAACTATATTATTGATTCCACTTAAATATTGTCTGATATTAAAATATATTTTGTCTAATTTATAGTATTATATTTCATTCGATAACATGAATATTTTGTTATGCACCGATAGAATGTGCCTACACTACAAAACACGATGAATCATCAATGGCCCCGACTGTGGGCCAAGCTGTTCTCCTGGGAGCAATACTTCTCCAATTTTTAACACTTTCCAACTTAGTTGAAAGGTGTTTATGACTTTGTTCATTCTGTCTGTCTGTCTGTCCATTCGCACGATAACTGCCCTAAAAATGACTTTATTAAAATGAAATTTTAGTATGTTATTGGTGCGGTCTATGGGACCTATGGGAATGTAAATGAATAATACCACCAAGTAATTTTGAATAAAGCCCAGGTTGAAAAAGGGAAATACATTGAACCCTATGGAACCTAATTTTTCAAAAAAATTTTATATGAAATTAAAATTCACAAGTTGTTTTAAAATTTTAGGAAATATTCAAATTATCTCATAAAATATATAAAAAAGTATCAGCAAAATATATTTGCTAGATTTTTAATAAACATTCATGTATTAATTACACCTATGTTATATGAAGAGATTACTTAACCCATGTCAAAATAAAATATGTCATACATCTTTTTTATCCAATGTAAAAATCGTGATTTTAAAAGTTCTTTCAAATTTATATTTAATGTTGCGTCCGTTCTAAAACGCTTTATTTTTACGTATTTTCTGTGCATATATATTCTGAACCAACGCAATTACAATATTTTTGAGTTTAAATGATCATCAAACTCTAATTATTCCTACACCGAAGCCTAAATTTAATGGATACAGAATGTAAACAAGTGATTGTAAGATGAGTTGTATAAGAATATCTGAATTTTTTTCCACGCAAAATTATTTAGCTTTAGAGTCTGGAATAAAAGTGATATGAATGAAGTATTCATTGCTTTTACATAGAGAGCCAGACGATTTATATTTCGAATACGTCATTTGAATAAGGAAGACGAAAAGAAGACGTTTTCAATGAAATATGTATGTAATTAAAAACAAAAACAATCCGAAAGCGTTCGAATGACAAAATGTTGATTCTACGCCTAAGCTAAGTGCTTCAAGTAAAAAAACTGTTTAGCTCAAAATATGAACTTTCACTTGATAAGTCACATATTTCATCTGAAGAACATTAATATAGAATGGTTGATATGTCAGTACTTTTCAAGAAGCTTGCAAATGTTTTGTGCTGCAAAATATGTCATGGATCAATAAATATACGCGAGAAATCTTCAATAGGTTTAGCATCAACATTTCTTGTATATTGTGATAGCTGTGATGAACTAAAGTCTGTGAAAAATGCAAAAATGCTTGGTGTTAAGAAAAATACTCCAGAAATAAACAGGAGAGCTGTATTTCCTATGCGATGTATAGGGCAGGGTTTATCGGCTTTATCTACTTTTTGTTCTACGATGGGTCTTCCAGCGCCTGTTTCTCAGAAATCATATAATAAAATTAATCGCAGGATTTTAAATGCGACATCTGTTGTAGCTAAATCTTCAATGAAAACTGCTGTCCAGGAGGAAAGATAATTATCAAATGGATCGAAAGATATTACTGTAAGTGGAGATGGTAGTTGGAAAACCAGGGAGCATTCGCCACTTGTAGGTGTGTGTACACTACTCGGAGCAGAAAGCGGGAAGGTTATTGAAACCGAAGTAATGTCTTCTTTTTGTAAAGGCTGCAACAGCTACAGAAGTAAGAAAAGTGGCCCTCGGTATGAAAAGTGGAAAAATAATCATAAAATAGTGTGTTCAAAAAACCATTCGGGTAGTGCCGGAAAAATGGAATGTGATGGAATTTCGAGCCTCTAGCACTACACATGAAGTTCGAAAAGCTCGTAAAAGGCAGAAAACATTTGATTTTCAAAGACAAGAGGAAGAGGAAGGAATTACTTATTCATCAGGTGCATTTTGATGCTAAATTAGATATAAAATAACACAGGATGTATAATAAACTACAGCCAAACATTAATTAGCCGAACTGCGATAACTCAAAATTTTCCATGTGCGAAAGTCATATTTGTTATATATATTTTTGTAATTTTAAGCAATTTCAATACGTCAAATTTTCTGTAACACATTCTTTTCTTGTCACTAGAGTTTCAGTTTATCAAAGTACCACTGCAGCTGTTTTTCTCAGGTAGGTGAATTTACAACTTGCACACAGCATATTTTAAAATATATTGTACCAATCACTTTCAAGTTTTTGTTCTTACTTGTTTCATCTATATATACAATTTATACAAAAGAGATTCCTCCTAAATAAGTAAAAATTTAGTAAATGTTTTTCATCTGACTGACAAGAAACTTCTTCACGAAGCTGATGTTCGAGCTTCCGAAGCAACATATAGAGCTCAAATACCCCTTAAAAGGCAGAAAAATTTTGATTTTTCAAACATAACAGAATTGAGAAGGTGCTATTTATGCACTGGAAGCATTCTAAGGTCAAAATACTATAATAAGTAACACTGAATATATTTTTAAACTTAAAAACGGATATCTCAGATATGTGATTTTAGCCCTTGTGCGCAATATATTTTAAAATATATGTAGCCAATCACTTTCAAATTTTTTGCTCTTACTTGTTTCATCTATATACATAATTTATAGATAAAAATTCCTCATAAATAAGTAAAAATTTAGTAAACGTTCTTCATCTGACTAACAAGAATCTACTGCGCGAAACGTCTGTTCGAGTTTCCGAAGCAACATATAGAACTCAAGTAGCCCCTAAAAGGCAGAAAATTTTTGATTTTTCTTAAATAACAGATATAGGAAGGTGCTATTTATGAACTAAAGGCATTTTATGGTGTAAAATAAGATAATAATAACACTGAATGTATTTTTAAACTTTAAAGCTGTTTTTCTCAGATATGTGATTTTAGCCCTTGCGCGCAACATACCTTAAAATATATTTAACCAATCACTTTCAAATTTTTTGGACTTACTTGTTTCATCCATATATATAATTTGTACTTCAAAAATTCACAATAAATAGTAAAAAAAGAATTGTGAAGAGGTTTATTTCATGTTTTTTAACACTGAAAATGAAAATTTCATTTTGTTTAAATTTTAAAAATATTAAATTTATTTCAAAATTTTAAAAAGTGTGTACAAATTAAAGATGTAATAGTTATAAATATATTATTATCAAATTGAAGTCCATAAGTATAATATTATTTGAAATATCCTGCGCGCGGCTGCTACATACACCATTATGTCTGTCAAAATTGTATAAATTTTAAAAAACAATATAAAATGTACATATAATTATATGACTTCAGTAAAATTTGTGTAGTAAGAAAGGTTTTCTATATGTTTAGAGAAAAAAATTTGAACATCTGGGATACACCTGGTTAAAATTAAAAAATTGTAAAGATAGCTCTATTTTGAATGAATTTCGACTGTTTAAAGGTCCTATGCCCCCTTAACACAAAATCATTTAGTTCATGGAGTCTGCATAGCTGATATGAATGAAATATTCATTGATTTTACAAAGAGAAGGACGATTTTTTTCGATGAAGTTTTACGTATAGAGTTTAATTACTTGTAGCTCCATGGTCTTAATTTTTAAATAAAATAAATTATTATAGTACTGTGATGAATGACATGAATGGGAAATTATTTATGAATGAAATGCTGTTTTTATAGAGAGAGCCAAGTGTGTTGTTTTTTCTTTGACCTCATTTGAATGAATTTCATTTGTTTTCGATGAAGTTTTCAAATATAATAAATTATCGTAATATTAGGATAATTCTAAAATTATTACCGAGGAATGTATCACATTTTAGAGATGTTTAAGCCAGGCAATATATATTTCAATGCCGTCATTTGAATGAAGTTCATTTTATTCGAAGGTATAAGTGTTCAAATATAATAAATTAAGGTAGTATTGTGATAAGTTTTAAAATATTACCGAGGAATGTATTGCATTTTAGACATTTTTAAATAAAATTGCATTGAAGTTGGAAAGTATTTCGTAATCAATGCTTTAAGAATGATTGATCTTTCTTGTTAATATTTAACAAGTTCTTGCCCCCCCCCCCGCAGAATCGATCCATCTCAACTTCGGTCGTTCTCCAGATCTTTTCCCGATCGGTATGGACATGAGAGTATCTATGATTCTGCTCTTATCCGTTTTTAGAAACGAATGAATGAATCTTCCATGATGAATTATAACTGATACTTATCATGAAGTACTTTATTGTATGAGAAAGTAAAGAAGTCGTATTTGCTATAAATTAATATTTAATGTTAAATTGTCTGTTTGAAAAACTTTGAAAAAATACTTACATTATCCGTGAATACATAAAAATCAGCTAATAAGAAAATATATTAGAAATTCGCTGATTTTAAAGTCCAATACATTGTCACATGGATTATAATCCTACAGTCAGCATTTTGTTTAAAAATACATAATTTTTCGCAGGATGTTTAACGAGAACAAAGACCTTAATTAAAATTTGATATAGGTGTGAAGTATCAAAACAGCCTAAGCTGATAATAAGATAATTAAATAATCTCTAACTATCGAAATTGAAGTGTTTTTCTTAAATGAGATATAAAAGAAATCGATCATTTTGAATCTCCGAAAGCATACCAGAAAGTCCTTGCCATTGTAAAATGTAAATGAAATTTCGTGTTTGCTTCTATCATTAAATTATCCAGAGCGTTGTCTATTCAAATGTTAAAATGCAGTAGTTGTCTATTATTTCCATCCGGTATTTTATCAGACTATACGTTTCTTAAAATCTAAATTAAACTATCTCATTTACATTAAAAAGAAAGTACAATTTAGAAAATATTATTTTCAGGATATTTCTGAAAAAAAAAACTCCCTCAGTATTTACTGTAAGTAGAGTAATCTTTTGAGAAAGTTGGTGTATGCGTCTCTAGAATAAATCCCATATTACAACAGCTTGTTTCTGCTTTTTTCTTTAAGCTCTTTTATCAGCGAATCAGGTTCAGTTGCCAATAGAGAGAGTTGGGGGATTTTCGGGATTTAGGATAAGGACAATTCTTGGTCAATTTTATGTTGTTTTTCTCTCGCTTCGATACTCTCATGTCGTTCTACCGTATCATTTAAACCATTAAGCTTCGAAAGGGAACAAATCACTTTAAAATACTAAAAAATAGTATCTGTTTAAAGGGATAAAATGGTATGGTAAATATATTTTCAAACTTATCAAGATCAAATTGTAAGAATCATATTAGACTTACCCTGCAAACTAAAAGTATATATTTTGTATTTATTTAAGCTCATTCATACATGTGCAGTTACTCAAAAATTAGTATAATAAAGTCTAATATGGGTAGTATATGGCTTTCCCTCTATACAATTCAATAAATGAAATTTTTTCACTGTGGTGTATAAGATACACAGTATAATGTTATCAATGTCAAATTGTACATTTGGTTCATTTCCAAATGACAACGTGTAAAACCATTTCGAACCGAGTTAACTAATATTTTGCTCAACTCTATATTGCAATTATTAATGTTTATAGCATCCGCAATAAACAGTATAATCCAAATATTGAAATATTTGAAAAATTCATTAATTAATTTGTCGGCATTTTCGCTAATTTAGTATTTTCGTAAATTTTGCTTTTACGAACAAAACCATATAAATTTATTTCCAGGACGCAATTAACTCATATTTAGCGCAAATGTAACTTGACAATTATTAATATTGATGCAATCTGCAATAAACATTATATAGTTCATTTAATAAAATATTTTACTAATTAATTGATTAATTTTGCGTCATTTTCGTTAATGAAGTGACAATTTTGACGATATTTTTGTCCATTTGAATTGGCCAAATTAGTCGCCAAGTTTTATAAAGTTATCGCCAAGCATTACAGACAGACGGAGAGAAGAACTCTTATATATAAAGGAATGGCTATTAGTGAATTGTTGGACGTCAAAATACAAAACTAATACCCAAAGAACATTCCCTCGCTAATGGAGTAAACTAGATCCACGAGAATGATGTTAACAAATTTATCGGTTAATATTCCATACGAAAATGTGGCATATTTTACAATAGTTAATATATTTCAAATTATATAATTCGTTTTTCGTGAATCACTGTATATGTAACATTATTAAAGGTTCTGATTATTTAATTAAATTTTTAGAATTTCATTCGAACATTCGTCTTTGTGTAGAATCAATAGTGTTTCAGTAGTCACTGATTGTAATATTTGTACTAAATTTTGTTCAAAGCATTTCATTTGTTGTGCGATTATGCATCCACAGTCTCACGGATACAGGAATAACATACATACATACATACATACATACAAACTAGCATGCATACATACACGCTAACACACATGCACACACATACACTCATTTCGTGTTCAGGGATACTTGAAACGTGCTGTTCAAACGAAAACTCGAATTCAAATTTTCGACCTTGCTTCAATATTTTGCCTATGCATTATCCGATGTATATACGGAAAGAAAAAACGACAATAATCCATTGCGCTGATTTACAGAGAAAAGGTCTTAGATGTCGATAATTTTACTTCTGTTATATTCCGATTATACACGTAACTGTACCCATTTCAGTTTTCAATTGATATGTAACCGCATATTTCACAAATATGGCATACATTTTACTTTCCCCACATACATAGTATAATGTCAATTTAATTAATCGTGTTCATTTAGAGAAATATAACTCATACAATATTTTCCTGAGACAAGACAATGCATTCTCAACAGGGACATTGGTAATAGAGGACAGAACATAGAAAATAAATCTTTCGCTAATATGTAGGATGCAGCATCAACATTAGACAAACGCTTTAAATGTAAAATTTGCTTCACTTATTACTTTCTTTATATATACATAATGTATAAGGAAAGGATTGTGACGGGGTCGAAAATTCGAATTCGAGTTTTCGAGCGAGTCTTTCGAGCGATTCGAATGAAATTTGGTACAAAAATCACAATCCGTGAATACTGGAAGTCTATTGTTTTTAAACGTTATCGGATGTTCAGAACTCCCCTAAATTTTCGAGTGAAATTTTAAAAAAATCATCAAAAAATCAAAACCTTTAGTAAAGTTGCGCAAGTAGACATTTCTTATGTAATTTTTCCTTAGAAAACGATTGACATAAACTTTAGAACGCTAGCATGAACCGTTTTCGAGATTTTGCACATTTTTAAAAAATTATTTATGAAAAAAAACCATAAATTAAAAAAAATATATTAACTGTTGAGAAATCTTTTCACTTTTCATATGTAATATCATGCGATAAATTTGGTGACATCATTCTCGTGGATCTAGCTCGTTCCATTTATGGGAAAACATACTTTGAGTAATAGTTTTGTATTTGAACATCAAGAGTCATTTATCTGGAATAAGAATAACTTATTTCTCCATTTATAACGCTTGGCGAGATTTTGGCGGAATGTCGCCAACTTGGCGCCTTTTGTAAATTCTGCCAAATTAACGAAAATCTTGTCAAATGGATAAAAATGACGCTAAATCAATGAAAATGACTACTAATTGACGATAATTCGATATCTTGGAAAGAATATAAGTATCTACTATAAGGAAAACCTATTTTTTTAATGTAAAAGTACTAAATTCATTGCATTATACAAGGAAAGTCATGTGTTGCCCACATCAGATTTTTTTTAAATGTGTGCCTAAACACGTGTCCGAAGTTTTCCTCATGACGTGCATAAACTCTTAGGATCTAGAAGATCTCTATCTTTCATGAAATTTTACACGTTTCTTTAAGTTAGAAAATGTATTAAATATTGAGAATCTGCTTGGTATAAATAAAGCATGTGTTACTTTCCGATACTTCTTTCTAGATAATAATATTTTTCAGTCTCCAAGTAAAAATTAGATTTCGGAGCTATTGGATCAAATAATCTGGGCACATTTTCACTCTCATTCGAAGAAAGTAGAAATTTCATCATTTTATACTTTGATCTGTCAAAGTATTTACCAACAAAGTTAGATAAATCTTCAAAAATGGAGAACAAAGTTCTTTCCGCGTTTAAAATTGAAATATTTCTACGTGAACGTTGCTGCTGCACGATATATTAAATTCACCTGAGCAATCTAAAACGTAATACTTTATTTTAAAATTACAATAAATGGGGCACAAGAAAGGAAGTAAAATGAATGTTTGGTGTATATTTAGATGATGTAAATGCTTTTATAAATTAGTTCAGTATTAAGATTCGGGATGATGTGTTATTTATAGATGCCTGCCACACTGTAACAAAAAATTAATATTAATATCAGCATTCTTGTAGGGTATACAAGTTCTCCTGTTCAATAAATAACATTTTGTTAGGTGATTCGATATTTTCGAAAAAGCCTTTAGCGTAAATTATTTTAGCTCTTTCCTTTTTGGAATCCGATGTCTATGTCCTTTGTAGCTTGCAGTTGAAAGAGAATTTCAAACTTTTGAGTACGTACGGTATAGTTAGGGTTCGCCTTCGCAGCACCTAATAGATAGGATGCCTGTGTTTGCGACTTGAAAAGAATTAAAAAATATTTTTTTTGTTCGGAAAACCTGGTTTTTCGTAACAAAAATAATAATATTAGAAATATTTCTGATTCGTCACAAAACTTGTGATGTGAAAATAGAAAATCTTTAAAATATAGAGAAACATGACAGTAAAGTTACGGTACATTGTAAGTGAACAGTGGAGATGGCTGGATGTAAAAAAGACCTCACCTAACTGTCGCTTGTTCTGAGAGATGTAATTTATATACTTTTTTACGCAGATGTTAACAGAATACAGTCCAGATGGATGTTAAATCATAATCCATCCAAAGTGTGACATGCGGATTCACGTATTATGGTACAATGGGAATTTTAAGCAAGCAATTTGGGAGGGATTACTGTATTCTTTCACATAAGGTATGATTTATATCTGTGGACAATAGAAGTTTATATATATAATATATATATATATATATATATATGTATTGATATATATATATATACACACACACATATATATATATATATATATATGTGTGTGTGTGTATATATATATATACATATATATATATATATATGTATAGATATATATATATATATATATATACACATATATATATATACAGTCGAACCTCTCATTTACGGTCACTTTCCGGACAGAGAAATTTGTCCGTAAGCGAGGGGTGACCGTAAAATAGGGAATCGTTCTAAATTAGATCCAATATTACACTTTAATCGTTTTAAATTCCTCATATTGAAGCATTTCCTCCTAGTGTTGCAAACTCCCTAAAACCAGCTTTTTGATAACAGTTAGAAATTATTTCTTCTTTTATACTATTCCATGCGGATTTTATCCATCCAACTGCATCCAAAACGTTGATCCACTTAGATAGTTCTGTGGCTGATTTAGCTTCTTCCATTTTGCAGATCAAATGCTTTAAAAGTAGCTTGCGGTATTGAACTTTTAAAGGTTTGTATGCACCGAAATCCAGTGGTTGACACTTTGATGTCGTGTTAGAGGGAAGGAAAATTACCTTTATGTTTTTCAGGCGAACGTCTGTTGGATGTGGCACTATCCATAAACAGCAGGACTTTTCTTTTTTCCTTCACGAAGTTCTTGTCTAAATTTATCAAATATTTCAACATGATATCAGAAGTCATCCATGCTTTCCTATTAGAGTGAAAATTCGACGAGTAAGCCACGTATATCCAGTCCCTTAAAGCAGCGAGGCTTTGCTGCTTTTCTAATCACCAAAGGGGCCAACTTTTCACCTTGCATATTTGCTCCCAGCAGTATTGTCAATCGCTCTTTTGAAATTTCTCCTCCATTGCAACGTTCTTTTTTTAAGCAAAGCGTTTTATCAGGAAGAGCTCGATAGAACAGTTCAGTTTCATCGATGTTATAGATATCCCTTGCTGAATATCCTTCAATAATTCTTGGTATTTTTTCAACCCAATCTTCACACACGCCGTTATCGACATCAGCAGATTCGCCGACCAGTTTCCTGAACGCTATTTCATGTCGAACGCGAAATCGATCCAGCCAACCATTCGAGGCTTTGAAGTCTGTGAATTCTAACTCTTCTGCGGCTTCTCTCGCGTTCTCTTGGAGAATTGGCCCGGATATAGGGAGATTTTTGTTTCTTGCAGAAACAAACCAATCGTAAACAACAGTATTTACAGCAAGACCAGGTGATTTAGGAAATTTATTTTTTCTTTCTTGATTTCCGTTTTTCAACCATTGGTTTCACCAATATTCTTTCTTTTTCAAAATACAGCACATTTGGGTTCTTCCTACATTAAATTTAGTCGCGAGGGTACGAACTCCGACTTTATGTTTTTCATTATACTCAATAACATTAATTTTATCTTTCAGAGACAGAGCACGACGATTACTAATGCTGGCCATTTCGAAAGAAGGGTTACTATACATACACGTATGAACTCTACGACCTCAACGCCAATGTGACTTCGAATTCTCTAAAAGCAATGTGCCTTAAATGTTAATTTAACGACCATGCGCATTCCACGTCCGTGCTCTTGGTCGAGTTTTTCCCTTGAAGTGGATCTCACTCCTTTGTGACTGAGGGATGGGGGAGTCCGTTACTCCTTATCTCCCTTTTGAATTGCTTGCTCTTAATGTCCCTAGAGAATGACCATTGTTGTAGGCGCATGTGTTTTTCTTACTCAGGTGAGTTGCAAATTTTTCTGGGAATCTACATAACTTTGGTATAGAAATTTCAAATTTTGATTATGTCCGTACATAGGTTTTAGTCTAATGGAATGAATCATTAAAATAGTGTCCGCGTCCGTATCTGAGGGTGACCGCTAATAAGGGGTTCAAAGTGCATACTGTGAATGAGTTTCCTGCTGGAGAATTTATAACTGACCGTAAAAACGGGGTGATCATATCTCAGGGGTGCCCGTTTAGAGGGGTTTGGCTGTATATATATATATATATACATATATATATATATATATATATATATATATATATGTATACATATATATATATATACATATATATGTGTATATATATATATATATCCTATGTTAATGAAATAATAATCACGTGTACAAAGATTTCTTGAACAGAACCATTTTGAAGTATATTCATTTTGAATAATTATCTAATTTAAAATATATTTGTTTTTATTCGATTTCCATTTAAAATTAATGAATCATTTTTATGTATAAAAGATTTAAATAAATATATGTGCAATAGCGTTTCAACTATAATACTATTCACACCATTAACAGTAAATTACATCCAACAAATATACTTCGGGAAACATTAACTAAGTTTCTGAAATACGATACCGTGTATTATCATGATATTATGAATTAATCAGATGTTAATTACTTTCAATAAAATTTCATCTCCTTTTAACGTTTTAATGCATTCAGAATGTCAGTTACCTCCGGATATTATGGGGACTGCAAATTGAATATCTGAGTAAATACTGTCAATTTCTGATGATTTGAAATTTCATAGAACATTAATTACAGGATTGCATGTTATTAGTCATTGAAATATACATTAATATTTAATTAGTAAAATGAGTTAATATCACATTCCTTACTATAGTTTTGTATTAATAACTCACTGAAATGCGCAATGCTTTCTCAGTGGAATAAGATAAAATTTGTAATAATTAACAAACCTTAGAGCGAAAGTTTTATCTAAACATTTAGTCCCCTCATATATATATATATTGAAAATAAAATTATCTTAAAATACAAAGCAGCTTCCCTTAAGGAGTTAATCAATTATTCACTGGATAAAACTGTTAACTTATACTTACGTAAATTTTCAGTACAGCACTTGGAAGTGCATCCACTCCTTCATCCTCCTATCAGCATGACAACTAGAACTTGGAGGAATATACACAAAAATAAATCGCCTATTAACTTAGATTTTGATTCCCAGCTAATCGATCTAAATTGTAAATACGGGTTTTATACCATAGAAAAACAACACATAAATAAAATACATAATTCTTTAATAATGATAAACATATGATTAAAATGATCATTGGGAAGGTTTAATTTTTTAAAAAAGTGGCATAAAAGTAATTAATTATTCGTTTTTTAGTAGCAAAAACTTACGATTTTATAATTTTCCTATTAAAAGATTTATTAACGTTATGATGCATGGTTTTAATATCCGATGTAAAGTCTAAATATTTTAAATGTTACCTTTTCAGTGCTTTAATCTTTTGGCAATAAATGTTTTTGTGCTTAAAAATAAAAATTTAATTATCTTCATGCCACTCTTCAAAAATTAGACCTGATCAATGACCATTTTAATCATATTTTGTAGGAATATCACATTACAGGAGCTAAACATTCAAACTCAATGATGAAATGAATAAGACCAACCGCATTACACTACGACTAGCCGTTCTCGAGTTATTTTATTTTTTTCGCATTTTCGCTACGCCACCTTTGAAAATAAGTCCAAGTTACCAATTGAAAACGAAAACTGAATCAAAAGTGCAAATCCCATGTAATTTTAAATATGTATTTGTGTTATTTTGTGCAATTAAACTTAATATAATAAATTAATGAAGAAATATGGAGAACGTGAATTTGAGTCTGCAGAGAACGTGATGTGGTGTCCACATCAAATTTTTACTTTCCCTGCATTGCATGGTAATGTATAAGGAACTAATTGTAATCATACCAAAAATCGCAACTCGAGTTTTCGACGGATCTACAAGTTTTAAGACCTCTAGAACACGAAAAACTATTTTTATAATCGCGTCTGTATGTGTGTCCGTGTGTCTGTGTGTGTATTCGTGTGTGTGTGCCTGGCTGTCTCTGTTTATTTATCTGTCTATGTAATGCATTTATCCACTTTAACTAAAAAACTAATTGACCAAATTTCATAAAATTTGGTAGGTAAGTTATCTATGTGGAATACTGGTGCTGATTAGGTTTTGGTATGATTCGGGTTCGAAGAAGCCACTTTTTTTTGCGAAATGGCCCGCAAAAATTGCATCTATTCACTCTAGCTAAAAAACTATTTTACCAAAGTTCACAAAATTTGGAAGAACTCTTTACTATAGGACCATCTGTTCTCGAGATATTTTAGTTTTTTCACAATTTTGCTATGCCGGTTTTGAGACTAGTATATCCAGTTATCAAATGGAAACGAAAGCTACGTTAAAAGTGTAAATTTTAATTAATTATACGTGTTATTTAGTTCAATTAAACTTAATTTAGTGAATTATTAATGTAATAAAGAAAAAATGAATTTGAGTCTGAAGAGAAAGTCATGTGCTTCTCACATCAGATTTTTACTTTCCCTACTTGAAATACTTGGTAATGTATAGGAATACTTACCAAGTATTCCATGCTTGGTAAGTATTCCTATACTTACCAAGTTCTATAGTTCTTGGTAATATACTTGGTAATACTTGGTAATGTATAGGAAAAGTATTGTAATCATACTGAAAATTGCAATTCCAGTTTTCGATGCATCTACACGTTTCGGAACCTCTGGAATACGCAAAACTATTTTTAGCGTGACGTCTGTGTGTGTGTATGTGTGTCTGTGAGTTTGTATGTGTGTCTGTGTGTCTGCGTGTGTGTCTGTCTGTGCAATGTATGTATCCACTTTGAAAAACTAATCGACCCGAATTTTGGTATGTATGTCATACCAATTGAGGATTAGATTTAGTACAATTCGGGATAAAAGAACGCGCATTTTTTTCCTAAATAGCCGGCAAAAATCGCCAAATACTATAATAAAAGATTACGCATGCTCAAATATATCAAAAAGTAATTATTGGTTTTATACCTTAATTTTTGACGATAAAAAGAGTAAGGACAACCGCATTAGTTTGGGACTAGCCGTTCTCGAGAAATTTCGGTGTCTTCGCATTTTCGCTACACCACCTTTGAAACAAATCTGATGTGGGCAGCACATGACCTTCCTTATATAATGCTATGAATTTACTACTTTTAGAGAGAAAAAAATAGGTTATTCTTATAGTAGGTACTTATATTCTTTCCAAGATATTGAATGTCGTTTTTATCCATTTGGCGAGATTTTTATTAATTTGACAACATTTAAAATGTCGCCAAGTTGGCGATAATCCGACAAATTTATCGCCGAAATCTCGTCAAGAGTTATGGATGCAGAAATAAGTTATTATTATAGCAGATATATGACTATTGGCGTTCAAATGCAAAAGTATTACTCAAAGTATCTTTAATCATGAATGGAACGAGTTAGATCCATGAGAATGATGGCACCAAATTTATAGCATGGTATTACATATGAAAGGAAACAGGTTTCTAAACAGTTAATAATCTTTTAATTTATGGGATTTTGGGAAAAATTTATTTGAAAAATGGGTAATATCTCGAGAACGATTTATGTTAGAGTTCTAAAGATTATGTCAATCGTTTTCTAAGGACAAATTACATAAAAAATGTCTATTTGCCAAACTTTATTAAAGGTTTTGAATTTTTAATGACTTTTTTAAAATGCCACTCGAAAATTTAGGAGGGGTTCTGAACATTTGATTGTTTTTAAAAGCAATAAGCTTCCATTATTCATGGATTGTAATTTTTGTACCAAATTTCACTCGATTTCACTCCATTCGTTCTATAATCTCCACAGACTCACTGACACACACACACACACATATTTTCACACACATCTACACATACTTTCACACACACACATATTTTCACACACACATACACATATTTTCACACACACATACACATGCACATACACACACCACACACAAACACACACACATAGACATCAGCTCAAAAATGTTCGATTCGCGATCAAAGATGCTTGAAACGTGCTCTCCCATCGAAAATTTGAATTCGAATTTTGGACCCCGCCACAATACTTTCCTTATCTATATAAATAAAATTGAAAATATGTCTGTGTGTTTTTCCCATCACCACGGAGAACGGCCGAACTGAATTTGATGAAATTTTGTGGGTTGCCTTGAAATAGAACTACTTAAAATTTAGTCGATGTTTCGAGTTTCTACGTCCAGTGGTTCTCGAGATATTAGTGAAAACCAAACTTCCGTTGGTCTTATCATCACAGGAGAAGGGCTGAACCGAATCTAATGACATTCTGTGGGTAGTCTTGAAATAGTTCCCCTTAAATTTTGTCCAAGATTCGAGATTCTAAGACCAAAAGTTGTCGAGATATTAATGAAAAACACAAATTTTTCTAGGAGTTCAACTCTCTAACTCCATAGTTCCTCTAAACGAAAAGGTTAAAAATCGTATGTTTACAGCGTGAAAGTCAATTAAAACTTTATCTCTGAGTTTCGTATGAGATTTTTGAGCTAATTGAGTATGAGATTTTTGAGCAGTTTCTGATACATAAATTATTTGAAACATGAATTTAAATGGAAAATATATCAACATGGTTTATTTTCACAAGCTTTTACTCAACAATGAGAAGTATTAAGTAATCAAAATGATTCTATCTTATATGATGATGCTCGGCAATGCAATTAAATTAAATACGGTCGTCAATGTTTTTTATTACTTTTTCGATTTGAATAATAAATAAACAGATATAAAAATATATCTTATAAATGAATGGTTTGATTTTTCTATTGATACTATTAATTGCGGACTGCGTACATCACTTTCATTTATATTGGAAAAGAGTTTTCAAGCATATATATTGTGATTAGCTGATAAACTCATATATTGTGTTTAGCTGATAAACTCATATATTGTGTTTAGCCAATAAACTCATTTAACCGATTGGTGAAATAGAAAAAGTGTAGAACTGGTATATTTTCTAATACAACTTTAGTGTTTTCTTTTAGTATATACAAACGGGATCAGGATGTTTAATTCAGATCTGCATATTCAGAGCTACGAATTTGGCGAGATATCGCTAACTTGACAACTTTTCTTAAACGCGGCTAACTTAGCAACTTTTCTTAAATCAGTTGCGGACTCCTGGTGTAATAATTACAGGGTGTATTGATATTTTCAATTTATTACGTCATCTGCTTTATTTTGGCAAAGATTTTTGAGACTCATATTGTACTACGGGTAATCTTCTACAAACAATCGGGCATATCTTCTAATCAATACATTATAATTACTACGGGTATATCTTCCCATATAATTTTAGCACTTTCCTTTTAGCATATATTGGAATCAATTATTACTTTCAGATTTAAAGATTACGGGTTTATTGTTATTTTCAATTTATACTTGCAATCTACTAATACAGGTTATATATTCTAATATATGCGTATATAAATATTACGGGTCGCATACAATTTTAACGCTTTTATTTTGCACATATTGATTCAATTCCCTATTTTTTTGCAAATTTGCTTACAAAAGGGACCATGATGTTTTATTCTTTAGATCCGCCTTGAAGATAATTTTGTATAGCGAGAACAGAGATACTTAAACTTCTTTCTAGGAGTATTAAATTAAATATTTTGACAGAATACTTTGATTAAATATATAATTTAATATACTATAAGAATTTGCACATGATTGTGAATTTTGAATTTCTTTATATTATATCCTTCGTACGAAGAACGGGTATATTGCTAGTATATAATAAGTCAATTAAACAAGTGTAAATGAACAAGAAAGATAAATCATGCATAAAGCATTGATTATGAAACACTTTTCAACTACAATGCAATTTTATTTAAACATCTCTAAAATACGATACATTCAGCGGTAATATTTTAAAAATTGTCAGTGTAATACAATAATTTATTTTATTTAAAAACTTAAAACCATGGAGGTAAAAGTAATTTAACTCTACTTTTCAAACTTCACCGGAAAAGTCTGCTATAAAGTCGTCTTTATGTAAAATCAATGACTGTTTCATCCATATCAACTATATTGCAGACTCCAGCTCTAAATAATTTTGCGTTAAAAAAATTCAGGAATTCTTATACAACTCATCTTAGAGTTTGATATGTTTACAAGTTCCAGAAGGGAAAATTAGTTGTAGAAATAATCAAAGTTTGATGATTTTTTAAACTCAAATATATTGTAATTATGTTGTTTTAGAACAATGATACACAGAAATGAAGCAAAAATAAAGCGTTTTGGGGACGGAGACAACACCAAATATATATTAAAAGTACTTTATAAATCACGATTTTGACACAAGATGGATAACATATTTTATTTTGAAGTGGGTCACGTGATTTCTTCATATAATGGCCATGTGGTCTCTTCATATAATGGGTGTAATTACTATGTTAATTTTTATTTAAAAAACTACTGAATATATTTTTCTGAATTTTTTTTATATTTTTTATGTGATAATTTGAATATTTCCTAAAACTTTCGAAACAATTTGTGAAATTTAAATTTGCTTAAAAAGATGTTTGAAAAATTAGGTCCCATAGTGTTCAATGTATTCCATATTTTCAACCCGGGTTCAATCCAAAACTGAGTGGGTGATATTATTCATTTATATTCGCATAGGTCCCACAAACCGCCTGAACAACATACTGAAATTTCATTTTGGTAAGGTCATTTTTAAGGTAGTTATCATCGTAACGGGTAGACAGACTGACAGACGGACAGACAGACAGACATAATAAACAAAGTTATAAACACTTCTCAACTATGTTGTAAGGTATTAAAATTAAATTAGAATTGCAAATTCAGCTTAGTTTAAAATAAATATGGGTGCTGTGTCGTGCAGTTAAACTCAATATAATGAAATGTTAAAGAAATAAAGAGAATGTGAATATGAGTTAGCAAGGAAAGGTATGTGTTATCCACATCAGATTTTTAAATTTGTGGATAGACACATTTCTCACGTTTTTCTCATGATATGCATCAATTGTTTTCAAAAGATCCAGAAGTTCTTTATTTTTCGTGTATTTTCACACGTTTCTTTAAGTTAGAACGTATAGAGTAGTATCCATACGCTTGTATGAGCGCAATGACTCTTTTTACACTAAAAAACATGATTTTATAGCTTATTTTATCTTTTTTTTTATGAAAAAAAAGGTCTCGATCCATTTTAATATTAAAAACATGATTTTTATAGCTAAAAAAGTGCATATATACCTTTTTTACATTTAGACCAAATTTTAACAGTGAATTACTGAACTATTTTAGTTAAAAAGCTAGACATATAAAATAAATGCATGAAAAAAAGAGGACCTCCAAATGAATGGAAGTCCTCTAATATATTAAAAATGTGTATATATACCTTTGAACAGTGAATTACTGAACTTTTTTAGTTAAAATGCTAGACATATTAAAAGTATGCAGTGAATTATTTAAAATAAATGCGTGAAAAAAGAGGACCTGAATGGAAGCCCCCCTGTTTTTAAAGGGTGGGGTTGAGATCCCCCCATATATTTAATAGAAAATGTTTAACTAAATCTAAACATTTTTTATAAAATTAAAAAGAATTATAAAAATATGAATGAAATCATTATGAATTACAAAACATATGCTTAATAAAAAAGATATGATAATTTTATAGTGGGGGGTGACACACCCCCACTGAAAAATGATTAAGCTTTATCTAATTCATATACGTATTTATCATCAATCATACTTGAATACTTATCCTGAATACTTAATACCTGAATAGTTAACCTGAATACTTAACCTTTATACCTAAATACTTAATATATATCTTCCTTTATTGATTTTATACATTGATTCATCAGAAAGTTTTCCATGTTTATTCGCAAGGTAATACTCTTTTTCTTCAACTTCCACATCTAACTTTACGATTACTGAATCTCCATATTTAGTATTAATTTTTCTCAATGATATCAGATCATATTCCCCAGGATTTAAATCATTTAATTTAAACGTTTTAGGTTAACCTTTCAGTCTATTGAACTCTTCCATTTATTAGTAAACATTTTTGTAAATATAAATTCACCCATTCTTCATAATCTGTAAAACATCTTTCTTCCATCTCTTTTATAAGGTTTTCTCTGTAGTCTTCATCAGACTTTGACTCTCTAAATATTTTTTCAGCTATAATATTTTTCGTTCATTATCAGAAATTGTAATAGAAACTTCAGGATCAAATCCATTTAGTACATTAATTATTCTAGTTACTTTCCCTACAAAACATTTATCATCACCCTCTTTTAGTTCATCTTTTAACACTTTTATTATTTCATTTTTATTCTCATGTTTTAAAATTCTATTAAACACAACAACTAATATCTCTCTAAATTTAATATTATGGAATTCTACCTCCAGTAAGTGTCTTTAATTTTTATACCTAATTCTTTAATGCATTCATCTAAATCATACGTAATTTCTGTATTTAATAATTTTTGATTGTGTCTCTCAAAGATTTTTGTATATATGTATTATGCACATTTTCGAGTCACTATATACATTATTATGAAATAATTGTCTTCTCAAAATCGGGGGTAAATTTATTTTATTTTCATCATACCATACTTCATCTATTCTAAGCAAAAATATTAATTCATTTAGAGATGTAATATCATTTTCTCTACAATCTAATAATACTATATTTATTAAATTTTCTATTCCTTCAAGTGAAGTTAATTTATTTTTTCTACAATCTAATTCTTTTAAATTTATTAAATTTTCTATTCCTTCAAGTGAAGTTAATTTATTTTCTCCACAATATAATTCTCCTAAATTTGTTAAATTTTCTATTCCTTCAAGTGAAGTTCATTTATTGTCTCCACAATATAGTTTTTTTAAATTTATTAAATTTTTTATTCTTTCAAGGAAGCTATTTTATTTCCTTCACAATATAATTCTTCTAAATTTATTAAATTTTCTATTCCTTCAAGTGAAGTTAATTTATTTCCTCCACAAAATAATACTTTTAAATTCGTTAAATTTTTTATTCCTTCAAGTGACGTTCATTTATTTTCTCCACAAGATAATATTTCTAAATTTATTAAATTTTCTATTCCTTCAAATGACGTTAATTTATTTCCCTCATAATATAATTCTTTTAAATTAGTTAAATTCTCTATACCTTCAAGTGACATTAAATATTCTATACCATCAAGATAATTAAATAAAAAAATAGATATCACTTCAGTAAGATTCTCTATATTTAAGAAATATATAAATGTTTTTTATACCATTATTATATATAACATTCATTTATTTAGAAACATTATTATTAAATATTTATTTTTCATCTTTGTTAGTTAATTGTCTCAAAAAATAAACACATTCTCTCAAGACTTTTTTAACTTCACAAATCTCTTCAATAATTTTTTCTCTGTAAGGTTCTATTTCATGATGACCAAACTTTTTATTTAATTCACTCATCTGTATAGCTTGTATTTTTTCCAATAAACATTAAAAAAGTGATCAGGTAATAGATCAAATTTGTATTTAATCAAATAACAAAAATTTAATTTATGCATAAATTCTTCTATAAAATGTTTACTATATGTTTGATATCTAGTTATATACAACCAATTTATATCATCTTTTAATACTCTCATGGTATCTTCTGAAAGATTTTGAAACATTGATACTTTATATAAATTTAAATGATCAGAAAATTTTATGATAAATTCGTTACTTGAAGTTTGATAATGAGAAATGTTTTCCCAATCTACTTTATCTTTACATTTTTCTATAAAATCTTCTGATAATTTTTGATATCTAGAAATTTTAGGCCAGTCATCAGGTTGAGCAAATTCTTCAATAAAAGAATCAGACCGTGATGAATGTTGAAAAATTAAATCCCAATTTACATGATCTTTAAGATTTCTAATTACATCTTCAGATAAATTATTTCTGGAAAATGCATTCCAATCAATATCCATTTATTGGTGAACGTATTTTAGAAAAGGATTTTTTCAATATGCATATAAGGTTTTAAAGTGTTTGATTTACCATCGGATTTTATCCATAATGTGATGATATCATCACGTTTACCATAAGCAAAACAGGTTACTGTATCTGTATTAGCATTTAAAATTTCCTTACCATTGATTTCTAGTGATATCAGTAGACTTTTATGATATATATATTTACTTTCTACTGTATCATATATAGCTATATATATGGAAATTTCCATATACATAGCTGTAGTTAATCGCATCTCTTGATCTAGTAATTAAAACTCATCATATTGAAATTTACTTTTGTAAATTGTCCATCTGAAAAAATAAGAAAATCATCTTCTACGGTAATCCAGATATCTCTATTATCTAAATATATTTTATTGACAGCATCTTTATCATATTCTGGGCCTGCTACATTACCTATTCTTTTATTTTTTGCATCAAATTTATCATTCTGTAATATTAATGAATTTTTTTCAAAATATCTTTTATTCACAACATTTTTATCATCTTTAGGATCTGCTACATTTCCTATTCTTTTATCTTTTGCATCGTAAGATTTTCCTTCTAAAGAATGTAAAGATGTTTCATCTAATTCTTTTATTCTCTTACCTGTTTCTTCAATAAAGGATAAAAAATCCTTATCATATTTAGTTTTTAAAAGATCTCTCAATTCAAAATGATTATTCCCTATTTTATTCAAAAAGAAACTTTTAGTGGTTAAATCTAAATCATCTATAGGATTTTCACAATTTTTTAAAATTCTATTTTCCATATCATAATTTCCATCATTCATTAATTTAAAACCTATACCAGGAGCTCGAATAGGCCCTTCTTTCATTTGATCATCATAAGGTGGATAATAAGCACTCATTTATTATAGCATTAATTTTATGATTTTAAACACTTAACCATTGTTATAGTTTTATTTTTCAAATTTATAAAACATCTCTTTCTTTCTTTAAATATAATATAAAACTTATATTCTTTTTGAGTATTCATTAATCTCTCCCAATTAAATTCAATATCTAAATTATTTAAATCGGTATAGTTTTCATGATTTGATAAGTCAAAATAAAAAATAGTATACATTTCTCCAAAATTCTTCTTATTTATCAAACATCCTGTTTCTGTATTAATATCATTTATTCCTGCATGTAAAAGAGCTTCATACACTCTATTATAATCTTTGTTGGTAAAATCCGTTTTGTAACGCATAAGAGGAATTTGTTTATTATTAATCATCAACCAGCATTCGGTCATGTCTATACTATCAAATATCATGTTATTTTTTCATAATTACCATTCCTTTCAACGTACTGAGGAATAACATAGACACCTAAAACTTCTTCTGAGGCTGTAGTTGCTGTGACAGATCCACTATCGCTTTTATAGGGACCTACCATCTTAAATCTATATCGATCCCAATTTACCTCTATATCTTTATCAGATAAAAATTATTCCATAAACACGCTTTCTGCAGAATTTTTAAATTCTATATAAAGTAAATGGAAGGTTAAACCTTCAACTACTACCTTATAATTAACATTTTCGACATCAGTATATATCACATTCTTATTTTCATTTCTTTGAATTTCTATTTTCACTTCAAAACCAGAAATTACCTTTTCATATTCTCTAAAGAAATCGATTATATATTTTAAAGGTGTCCATATTTTAATGACATTGCTATCTTTCATTAGTTCCCATCTCTTTGCGTATCCTTCGTTATAATCTTTATTCATTTTCAAATTATTAAAAAAATCAGTTATTTTAGTAGTATCTTGTAAAGTACCCTCATATTTTAACTCTTTTCGATCAGTTGAATCAGCTGTATCTAGATAAAAAAATTCATCTTGAGCTTGTGATGTTGTATAATCAGGAGTATAATGAGTTAATCTTAAAGCATTATTCATGATTGAAAAATTTGACTGTATATTTGATTCAATTATGTATCTCCTATATGTACTCCTATATGTATTATTGTATCTCCTATATGTACTTTTAAAGTTTTGATAAAACCTCCACTCCACCATTTACCAGACTCACATTTTCGTTTCCAATGGATGATTTATCATTTTTTGTAATTTTTAATTTTTGTTCAAGATATCCTCTAGATTATAAAATTTTTGCTTTAGTATCATTAATATGAAAAACATAGGTGGCATTCTCATCTGAACTATGCTCTTTTGGGTAAATTTCTCTTAATTCATAACTTTTAATTTGATCATTATAATAATAATGAGTATCACTCAAATCATAAATCTTTTGCATTTATTTAGGAAGAATTTTTAAACCGCCTCCTTTCTTTTCCATTGAAAATATTTCATTTAATTTATTCTGTGCTCTAATAATAGGTTCAGTTTTCACCTTTAAAAATATTTGTTTTTTATTACTTTTTCTATATAATCTATGTTTATTCATTTATTTATGAAGAAAAACCTGACCTAACAATGGATATAATTTTTTAACGTAGTTATCCTCAAAAATAGGTATAAAATTAAATTCTACAGCTCCTTTATTTAAATCAATTAATTCACCTTTTTAATTAGTAATCCTCATTTTTATTTTTTCAGCAGGATCCGTTTTAACAGGAAAATATATCCAATTATTAAATTCTTTTGAAATTATACTACCAGGAGGATTTTTTAATAACGAAAGAATAAATGACTTCTGGATTAGATTGATTTATTAAAGATCCTTTTACAACATCACAGTGGGGGCGCGGTAGCCCATTGGTTAGCGCGCTGGAGTTGCACTCGGTAGGCCCGGGTTCGATTCCAGCCACTGCAAAAATTGCCGCCGTGTTCATGCGGAGTACGATCACGTTAAACGTGTGGGTCCGAAAGTCCTTCCGAGAGGTTGGTGGTAGCGGACGGAGGGTACGGTCCCTGTGGATGCCTCCCCCACTGGGTTCCGGTCTAAATTGGGTGGCACTTCCCGACCGTCCAAACAGTTACCTTACACCTTTCTGGTAGGTCGGACGGTCTGGGTTTCAACAACAACAACAACAACATCACAGTGAATATAAATATTATCATTTCCATTGGATATATCAGCTGTATGTTCACCTTCAACCTCTGTTTCATCATCATAACTTCCATATGTCGGTTTTAAAAAGCCAATAATTTTATGAAAGTTACTTTTTGTAAAATCAATTACACAAACTTTTTTCAGTTTAATAGCTATTCTTTGTCTTGCTTCAATAATACCAAATTTCACAGGTGGATCCTCACCGAATATTTTTATCATATACTCATTTAAACCTCTTATAGTATAATTACCATTTGAGATAACAATTGTTATATCTGTGCCTAATTTATATATTCTAAATATGTTATTTCCAAAATTCTCACTTATATTAAACCATGAAACTTCCATAGAAAATGACTGTAAAGCTAATTTTTTTAATTTTAGAGGTGTAATAAAATTTACAGTAAATTCCTCTGATTTCTCATGACCTTCAGATTTTAATATTATCATTTATACAGAACAACATTTTCATTACAGTCACTAGGTTTTTGTGTAGGAAATGATTTGAGAACATTTTTAGGTGATATACCTTTCTTCCTTTCTCTTATATATTTCATACAAAATAAACCACATTTCACAGATGTAGGTTTCTGTAGAAAATTATCATTATGACCTATTTTTGGTATTTTATTAGATGTAACAAGAAATGATTTAATATTTTTAGGTATATCGTTATATTCACCAAACGGATCAAAATATTCCACATATTTATATTTAGGATCATTATAATAACAAACCCAATGAGTTCCAGGACCTGTCGATACATCTAAATTAATGATTCCATTTTCAAATTTTCCTATTGTTTTAGGTAATAAATCAGAGGTAAATACACCTCTAAATCCGTTTTCATTTTTCATATTTTCTTCAATCATTTTGTTACTAATTCCCATGGTTGATATATCCCCTTTCCACGTTTTTTTTCCCAGATCCCTTTTTTTGTACAGCTGAACTAGCTAATCCAGATAAAGCACCTGTTGCTAATGCTGGAACTGCAAATTTAGCAGCGGTTGTTAAAGAGGGTATAAGTGCTGCTAGAAATGGTAAAAATCCTCCATTTTTATCTAATTGCGTTTTACTGATAGTAATTCTTTTTCCATCATTAATATGATTAATTTGAGTTTTAGTTAAATACATCTCATGATTAGGAGTTTTAGATTTATCTATTTGTAATGTTAGTTCTTCTTTATTTCTAAAAGCTGATTTAAGTTTATTTTTCTGACCTTCACTCAAATAAACTTTATTTTTTATCATTTATTAACAGAGAAATTGTTTATGATATCGTTGTACATCATTATAAGTCATTCCTCCATTTTTTAATAACATATCTAACAATAAAACTACTTTGTATTACTTCCATTACATATTTTTTCTGTTAAATTTGATAATACATTCAATCCTTTACCAACCTTTATATATTTACTCCTTCGTATCAGATTTAATCTATTCATATAATTTTGCAACATATTTTCTTTATTTTTAATTTTTTCTATTTCGTTCTTTTTCTGATTTAATTCCTCCTC
Source organism: Amaurobius ferox (assembly GCA_951213105.1). Classification (NCBI taxonomy): domain Eukaryota; kingdom Metazoa; phylum Arthropoda; class Arachnida; order Araneae; family Amaurobiidae; genus Amaurobius; species Amaurobius ferox. The sequence continues at coordinate 41,575,880 of OX578141.1, read as the reverse complement.
TGAAAAATTTTTAGGCCTAGAAATTGTACTTTTTAAGTTGCCTCTTTTCTTTGATAATTCTTCATTTCGATGTTTAGCTTTTGCATACATCTCTAATTTTTCTTGATCGTTTAAGAATACTGAAGGTCTGTATAATTTTCCTCTTTTAAATATTTTAAATTTAAATTTTGATCGATATCATAAATAATAGATACTAATTCTTTCACAGCTTCAATAGGCTCTTCTATAGATGGAAATAAAATATTTTCTACAACATTTTGAATACTTTTTACAACCACTTTATTTGATTTTTCATATTTTTCAATTTCTTGAGTGACTGGTTTATGAAATTCCTCTAAGGTTTTTTGAATACCTAATTTTTCTTTTAGTTGATCTTCACTATTCTTTCTTATTTCTTTTTCTAATTTTACTAATTTAATTGAATCTTTTATTTGCTTTATAAGCTTTTGTTTTCGTTCTTTTTCTAATTTGTTCATTTATATAATATTAATTTTTTACTGCAGCTAATTTTATTTTTTACTACAGTAAATTTTACTGTTATATAAATGATAAAAATTAAAGATTACACGGAACCAGATGAGTTATCTGATCCTAATCAACATCCTTTGGATTACCATTTAGATTGCTTATAACAGGGCCTTCAGGTTCAGGTAAAGCAAATTTACTGTTAAATATGATTTATGATTTTTTAAATTTTGATGCATTATATACATGTGCAAAAGATTTATACGAACCTAAATATTCTAAATTACAAGAAATATATAGATTGTTTGAAGATATAGAAAGAGAAGATATTTTGAAATGTAGGAAGAATAAGAAAACATTATTAGAATTATATAATAAATGCAAAAAAGAAGTATTCTTTTCTTCAGATGATTTTATTACAGTAGATGATTTAAATCCTTCATTAAAGAATTTAGTTATTTTCAATTATTGTGTGACTGAGAAATATCAAAAACCCATTCAGGAATTATTTATCAGAGGTAGAAAGAAAAACGCATCCATTATTTATTTATCACAGTCTTATTATTCAACTCCTATCAATATAAGAAAGAACTGTAATTATAAAAATGTTCAAAAATAATACGATTTTTTAATGTTAGATTTAGTGAATCAAAAAATGAGATATAGAAAAAAAATTGATCCTATATAAATGAAATGGAACAATATTTAGAAAAAAGATTGTATGTTTACAGAAAGAGTAGACATTTATATCAAAAGATAAGTATTTCATTATCAGTAAGTAAGGTGATTCTAAGTGGAACGAGTTTATCAGCAATAGCCTTTCTACCGCTTGCTTTTTTAAGTTTATCAGTTGGAATAGTAGAACCTATTGATCTAGCATTAAAAAGCAGAAAGAAAGGAAGAATATAGACATTGTTATAATTTTTATAAAGAACTCATTAATTCGTTTAAAGCTAAGGATATGACAGAAGAAGAAATTTAAATGCGTGAAAAGGATTTCATAAAAAGTTTAAAATTTAATCCAGTTGAAAAATACGTAAAACAAATGCAATTGAATGGATATAAATTTATTCATTCTAAATAAATGAAAGGTGGTGATTTTGTTGGATGGTTACAAGATAAAATAAATCCTCCAGAAATGCATTTACTCGGATATCAATATTGTGGTCCATTTACAAAATAAGAAAACAGATTAAAAAGAGGTGATCCTGGAATAAATAATGTTGATAAAGCATGTAAAAAACATGATATTGAATGTAATAAAACAAAAGATACAAAAAAGAGACATGTTGCTGATCAAGAATTAATAGATGATTTAAATGCTATACAAAATCCAACATTTCGAGAAAGATTAGATAGAGGAATTATTAAACCTATTATTAAAGCTAAAAAAATTTTGGGGTTAGGTCTTTCTATATATTGTGTCAAGTGTAAAAAGAAAACCAAAACTAAAAAATATTATAAAACTACTTCTAAAAATAATAAACCAGTTTGTAAAGGTATCTGTACTATTTGTGGAAGTAAAAAGAATACTTTTTTAGGCAGTTAAAAGAGACATATTATAATCCAGAAACAGGTTATTGTGGAATTAATGAATTGAAAAGAAAAACAGGGTTACCTAATGTTGAAGAATTTTTACATGAACAAGATGTATATACTAGATATAAACCTGTCATTCGTAAATTTAAAAGAAGGAGAGTTTATGTTCCAAACAGTAATAATCAATTTGACGCTGATTTGTTATTTATAAAAAAATATAGCAAATATAACGATGGAACTAATTATTTGTTAACAGTTATAGATGCTTTTAATAAATATGCTTGGGCTTTCCCTATAAAAAGAAAAACATCTGAAGAAGTAGTACAAGGTTTTAAACAAGTTTTTAAAGAAAGAAAGCCAAAATTCATTTTGACAGATGAAGGTACTGAATTTACAGGAAAACAGACCCAAAAATTATTCAAATATAATAATATACATTGGTTTACGACTTATAATAAAGAAATAAAATCTGCAATAGCTGAGAGATTTAATAGAAGTATAAGAAAAAAAATTATAAAATATATGCACGCTAACAATACTAAAAGATATATTGATGTATTACCCAAATTACTTAAAAATTAAAACAATTCATATCATAGATCTATAAAAATGACACCTGTTGAGGCTAGTCGAGACGATAATGAATCTCTAGTTCATAAAAATTTATATACTCAAAAGATCATAAAAAACCTAAATTTAAGATAGGGGATAGAGTTAGAATATCAACAATTAAAAAAACATTCAGGAAAGTAGATGATTCTACATTTACTGAAGAGATTTTTACAGTATATGAAGTATTAAAAACAGATCATATTACGTATGGATTAAAAGATTTAAACAGTAAAGAAGATGAAGGAACTTTTTATGAAAATGAAATGGTAAAATATAATAAAAAAGATGATGTGTATAAAATTGAAAATATCATAAAAAGGAAAGGAAATAAATATTTTGTAAAATGGTTAGGATATCCAGATGAATTTAATAGTTGGACATCTGATTTATACAATGTTTAAAGATAGATGGTATAATAAAGGTGATCCTTCATTAATATGATGATTTAACGGGGCGGGATCTATCACCCCCCGATAAATATGATAAAAAGCTGTTATTAATATGTAGTAAATAAATGAATGTTAACTTTTTTGACGGTGTTGAAATGGTTGAATCGATTGATATTTTAGATAATGATGTTTCAGATAATAAAGTAGCGCATAATTTAAAGATGAAATTAATCTATGATTCTTCTTCAGAAGAAGAATATTTTTATGTTATAGACTATGAGAGTTTAAAACAAAGATATAAAAGTAGAATTAGTTATTTTAATCGAATAAAAAGGAGGTATAATATTACTCAAGAAGTTGAGGAAATGTTTTTAAAATTTTTAGATTTTATGTATTATGAGAAATCAGTTAACTATTATTATTTTATGAAAAAGATTTGTGATATTTTTAATACTGAAAATAAAATAAAGGTCCAAAGACTTTGTTCTAAAGTCAAAAAGAAATATGAAAAAATTTGGAATGAATTTCAAAAAATGTTTCCTAATAAATGGAGCTAACAAAAATGTGTATACACTGTTTGACTATGAAATCAGTAAATGAGTTTTATATATATCATAGAAATGGAAAAATTTATTTCCAAAGTCATTGTAAATGTTGTGATTCCATAATCAAATATAAAAAATTTAAATGTGAATGTGGTATGCAATATACCAATACACACAAAAAGAGTCATTTAAAAAGTATTTATCACAGTAAGCATTTTCCAGGAAAAATTATTTCAAAAAATGTTTCCTAATAAATGGAGCTCACCTTAAAGTCAAAGACTATTAATGAACTTAGAAAAGGAGTAAAACTATTGAATATTGAACAATCTAAAGGCTGTAAGAAGGATGATTTAAATAGATTATTAATTAAATATATCAGAAAAACAGTTGAATATAAACCTGTTTTAATAGATTTATTAAATCTAGATTTTTCAGTATACTTAGATTAAAAGAAAAAAATATTTATTGAAAAACCTCAAAAACGTAATTAAATTAAGAAAATTTTTTATTCTTTTAATTTAAGATTTGATAAAAATAGTAATGATTTTAAATCTGTAATTTTCTTTCCTGAAGAAAAGTTACTAGAAGAAAATCTTGAAAAGTTATTTACAGAAGATAGAAAATGTCGTACATGTGGTAAATATTACGAACATGAAGATAAAGAAAAACATATAAAGAAAGACTTAATGATTAAAAGATCAAAACAAAAGAGAAAATGTATTATTTGCGGTATATATTATAAACATTTAGAAAATCACATATCAAGTCGAAAACAGAAAAAAGCATTATTAAATGATGAAGGTAATGTAGAAATTAAGGAATATGAAACTGCTTATATATCTAGATTAAGATCATATAAAATTAATAATTGTAATAATATTAAAATCCCTCTAGAATTTTTAGAAGAGAAAAGAAAGGTTGTAATAAAAAAATAAAGCAAATTTTGGAAGAATTTAATGGTATAAAGGTAAATTTAAAATTGTTTTGTTTGTATAAATTGAATGAAGAAATTCAAGAATTTACATTCAAAACTGAGAATCAAATTATATTAAAATCTAATGATTTACATACTTTTTATGATTATGTTATTGACAACTTAATAAATGAATCTGATGATTTTATATCAAAAGGATCTGGTTGGAGTCTTGAAGAAATTAAATTTTTGGAATTGAGAATAAATAAGTATCAACACTTGAGAGGATCAAGTTATATTGATTTAACTGAAAACATTAAATCTAAACAAGCTAAAATAAATGTAAAAAATAAAGATAATAAATGTTTTATATGGTCTATATTATCAGAAATTCATCCTGTAAAAAAGATCCTCAAAGAGTGTCAAAATATGAAAAATATAAAGATGAATTAAATTTTAAAGGAATTGATTTTCCTGTTTCATTAGACAATATTAAGAAATTTGAAAAACTAAATAATATATCTGTAAATGTTTATAGTTATGATGGTTCAATTTATCCATTTAGAATAACTAACAATAAATTAGAAAAACATGTAAACTTGTTTTATATGAAAGATGAAAAAAATGATCATTATTGTTGGATTAAAAATATGAATAGTTTGATCAGATCACAAATTACTAATCATCGTATATTTTTATGTGATAGATGTTTAAATCATTTTTATTCTGAGGAAAGATTAAAGATACATGAGGAATACTGTAAAGAGAAAGAATCTGTCACAATTAATATGCCTAAAAAAGATGAAGTTATTCAATTTAAAAATCATGAAAGAAAAACGAGAGTACCATATACTATATATGCTGATTTTGAATCTCTCTTACCAAACATTGATACATGTGAGCAAGATCAAACTAAGTCATATACTGTGAAATATCAAAAACATGTAGCAGATGCATTTTGTTATTATATCAAATATGAAAATGAATTCTTTAAACCTCCTGTTGTTTATAGAGGTTCAATCAAAAAGTTTGTATCTATGTTAAAAGAGGATACTCTTAAAATTGAAAAATTTATAAAAGAAAAAACTAAAAAATATGAAAGTATCAAATCAATGATAGAGTTCGATGAAAATCATTATAAAAGAACTAATATTTATCATATATGTTAAAAACAAATCTTAAAGGATGAAAAAGTAATTGATCATTGTCATATAACTGGAAAATATAGGGGTCCTGCTTATAATGTTTGTAATTTAAATTATCAAATTCCAAAATTTATTCCAGTAAAAATCTATAATTTAACAGGTTATGATTCTCATTTGTTTATAAAAGAACTTTGATAAATAAAAAATTTGATAAATAAAAAATAGATGCTATACCTAATACTGAAGAAAAATATATATCTTTCAGCAAAAAAATAGGAGGTATGAAATTGGGATTTATTGATTCATTTAAATTTATGTCTTGCAGTTTAGATAATTTATCAAAAAACTTGAGACCAGAGAATGAAATAAATAGATGTCCTCCAAAAATACGGAAAATGAAATATGATAAATACTTAAAATCAAAATTTAGAGAGACATCATTACATTTTCCTGATGATAAATTAGATCTCATTACAAGAAAAGGTGTATATCCTTATGATTATATGGATTCTGGAGATAAATACAAAGAAACAGAATTACCTTCAAAAGATAAATTTTATAATAAATTGAATGAATGTAATATAACTGATGAAGAATATAAACATGCTCAACGTGTTTGGAAAGAATTTAATATAAAACATTTATGTGAATATACAGATTTATATGTTAAAACAGATGTATTAATTTTAACAGATGTATTTGAAAATTTTAGAGATGTTTGTTTACAAACTTATAAATTAGATCCGGATTGGCATTTGACTGCTCCTGGTTTATCTTGGGATGCAATGTTAAAAATAACAAATGTTAAATTAGATTTATTAAATAATTATGATATGATTCTCATGATAGAAAAAGGTTTAAGAGGAGGTGTTTCATAATGTTGTAATAGATATCGAAAAGCAAATAATAAATATATGAAAAATTATGATAATAGTAAAGAATCCAATTATTTATGTATTTAGATGCTAATAATTTATATGGATGGGCTATGAGTCAATATTTACCATATGGAGAATTTAAATGGTGTAATCGTGATGAAATAAATTATGTTAAACGTGAAGTATATAACCATAAAATAAAAGATGATTCAGAGAATGGATATATATTTGAAATTAGTTTAAGATATCCAAAAGAGTTACATGATTATCATTCAGATTTACCATTATGTCCTGAAAATAGAATTCCTGAAAATTCGAAACAAGGTAAGTTATTAACAACTTTATACGATAAAGAGAAATATGTAGTTCATTATAGAAGTTTAAAACAATATTTGAAACTGGGTTTAAAGGCTGTAAGAGTACATAGAGTATTACAATTTAAACAATCGAATTGGTTGAAAAAATATATAGATTTAAACACTGAAATGAGAAAGAAAGCTGCTAATGATTTTGAGAAAGATTTTTGTAAATTGATGAATAATTCAGTATTTGGAAAAACTATGGAAAATATAAGAAAACGAATCGATGTAAGATTATGTTGTAATTATGATCAAGTTAAAAAATTAATTGCTAAACATAATTTCAAATGTAGAATTATTTTTGATGAAAATTTGGTAGCTGTTCACTTGAAAAAAACAAAACTATATTTTAATAAACCGATTTATGTTGGAATGAGTATATTAGATTTATCTAAACATTTAATGTATGATTTTCATCATAATGTCATGAAACCGAGATATAAGGATAATATTAAGTTATTATATATGGATACAGATAGTTTTATATATGATATTGAAACAGATGACTTTTATGAAGATATGAAGTCTATGATTGATTATTTCAATACATCTGATTATCAAGTAAATAATCTATATAATATGCCTAGATGTAATAAAAAAGTATTAGGTAAAATGAAAGATGAAAATAGCTGTGTGATTATGGAAGAATTTGTAGGTTTAAGAAGTAAAATGTATTTAATAAGATTAGAAAAACAGAGTATTGAAGAATATAATAGTAATGAAGAAGATAAAGAAAACCATAAAAATTTGAGACTAAGAAGTCTAAAGGAACTAAGACTAGTACCGTTAAAAACAGAATATCATTTGAAGATTATAAAGACTGTTTATTGAATAAAAAAGATCAATATAGAACACAGAATTTAATTAGAAGTAAGAAACATGAATTGTGTTCAATTCAAGTGAACAAGATAGCTTTATCAGCAAAAGATGATAAAAGTTTTATATTAGAAGATGGTATGAATACTAGAGCTTTAGGACATTATAAAAATGTTTCTAAAAATAATTCTATATAACTGGATGAGTGCTTAGGTGATATTCGAGCTTTAAATTTTACAAATTCTGAAGAAATTTACTATTTGACATATCTTTGTAAAGAATTGTATAATAAATATGATCATACTAAAAAACTATTATCAGAAATTTTTCAAAATTGACTGTATTAATTGAAAAGGAAGAAAATGAAGATATTAAATTGAATGGATTAGGAGTTTTATATGTTATTTCAAAGAACTTATTCTATTATGATTAGCAGGGTATATTTATAAAAATGAGCGCATCTATTTATTAAAGAAAATAGCAAAATGGACCACCTGGCCCTAGGGGGTGATCTAGAAGTCTGGTTCCAACAGCTGTTTTAGAATTCTAGTACCAGAGTTCCTGATCACCACTTGGACCAGACCCACTGGCCAAGGAAAGGACAATACAAACATATAACATACAGGACATAGAATCCACAAGATTCAACCCACCACTTATTATATTTCGATGATTGCCACACTTTTTGATCAACGACAAGAGTAGCTGACGTCATTTTATGGCTCCGGTTCAATAAACCATCAACCCCGTATTGATTAACAACCTGGGAGAGGTCGGGATTTGAACCTGGGGCCTAGATGTTTATAGCCCCGTACGCTATCTTTGAGCCATGGGTCCGCGAGTTATGTTGGACAATTCATTAATATAACCTTTATATTGAAAACTAAAAACAATTTTAAACGAGTCATTTTTGCGAGAATACTTTTAAAGATCAATAGTTTTAATTTATCTGATCGAAAAATAGCGAAAATAATGTTTATAAAACGTTATAAACTACTTCATTCATAAAGTATTCATCATGAGTAGGCAGTTTCTTTTTTAACTGTTTTATACTGTTTGATGCTGCCCTCTAGCAAAAGAAATCTGCAACAAGTTAAATAAATATTATTTTCCCTTCACGCTACGTACTGCGTTTCCTCTTCACGCTACGTCATCGCTACTTCTACTCAAAGTAAAGGTACTTCCTCTCGCAGTGTAGCTGATAAACAAATCAAGGTCGCCTTATTTTCGCTTCTTAAATGGAAGAGTTCTGAACGAATATGAATTAGATAAAGTTTAATAATTTTTCAGTGGGGGTGTGTCACCCCCCACTATAAAATTATCATATCTTTTTTATTAAACATATGTTTTGTAATTCATAATGATTTCATTCATATTTTTATAATTCCTTTTAATTTTATAAAAAATGTTTAGATTTAGTTAAACATTTTCTATTAAATATATGGGGGGTCTCAACCCCACCCTTTAAATACAGGGGGGCTTCCATTCAGGTCCTCTTTTTTCACGCATTTATTTTAAATAATTCACTGCATGCTTTTAATATGTCTAGCTTTTTAACTAAAAAAGTTCAGTAATTCACCGTTAAAAGGTATATATACATATTTTTAATATATTAGAGGACTTCCATTCATTTGGAGGTCCTCTTTTTTCATGCATTTATTTTATATGTCTAGCTTTTTAACTAAAAAAGTTCAGTAATTCACTGTTAAAATTTGGTCTTAATGTAAAAAAGGTATATATACACGTTTTTTAGCTATAAAAATCATGTTTTTAATATTAAAAGGGATCGAGACCTCTTTTTTCATAAAAAAGGATAAAATAAGCTATAAAATCATGTTTTTTAGTGTAAAAAGAGTCTGTGCGCTCATACAAGCGTATGGATACTACTGTATAGTAAATATTGAGAATCTGCTTGGTATATATAAAGCATATGTTACTTTCCGATACTTCTTTCTGTATAATACTAGTTTTCAGTCGTCGAGTATAAATTAGATTTCGGAGCGGTTGGATCAAATAATCTAGGCACATTTTCGCTCTTATTCCAAGAAAGTAGAAATTTCAATCATTTTATACTTTGATCTATCAAAGTATTTACCAGAAAAGTTAGCTGAATCTTCAAAAATGGAGAACAAAATTCTTTCCAGTTTTAAAATATTTCTATGTGAAAGTGGCTGCTACATGAGATGTTAAATTCGACTCAGTAATCTACAACTTAATTCTTGCTTTTAAAATTACAATAAATGGAGTACACGAAATGGAGTAAAATGAATGTTAGATTTATATTTATATGCTGTAAATGCTTTTATAAATTAGTTTGGAATTAAGATTCGGGAAGATGTGTGATTTATAGATGCTTACACACTGTAAGAAACTATTAATATCAATATAAGCTTTCGTGCAGGGTAAAAAAGTTTTTCTGTTTAATAAATAAACTTTTTGTTGGGGGACTCGAAATTTTCGCAAACGACTAAAGTGAAATATTTGAGCTCAACATTTCTTTATGTGGAACCCGATGTCTATATCCACTGTAGCTTGCAGTTGAAAGATAATTTTGAACTTTTGAGCACGTAAGGTATAGTTATTATTCGTCCTTGTAGCACATAAAAGATAAGATACCTGTGTTTGCGACTTGAAATGAATTATAAGATGCTTTTTTCGGAAAACCTGGGGTTTCTTAGGAGAAATAATAATAATAGAAACACTTTTTATTCGTCTTAAAACTTGTGATGTGAAAACTTGAAAATCATTAAAATATAGAGAAACAGGACAGTAAAGTTACGGTACATTGTAGGTGAACATTGTAGATGACTAGATGTACAAAAGACCTCGCCTAGCTGTCGTTTATTGTGATAGATGCGATTTATATACTTTTTTACGGGAGATGTAAACATAATACTTAGAAGCCCAGATGGATGTTAAATCATGGCTAATCGAAAGTACCACATGTGGGTTCATGAATTATGTTACAATGAGACTATTTCAAGCCAAGCAAAGTGTGTGTGTGTGTGTGAGGTATTGTTTTCCTCCTCATCAGGTATGCTTTACATCTGTGGACAATAGAAGTATATATATATATATATATATATATATATATATATATATATATATATATATAATAGCTTGAAAATTCAATGATAGAATAGATAGAAGTTGTAACTCAAAAACCCTCACTTTAAAATATGCCTACATAATAAAAATAACTATTAAATAGAAAATCATCAATCAAATTGAAAATAAATTGCAAATTTCTAGTTATAAAGCTGTAGATAATCAACAAATATCAATGGAATGGAATCTATAATTGAAATTCATATAAAATCCAAACTTTAAAGCTATACACGTGGATAAGCAGTAGGCCTAAATAAATGACTTGTTCATTTTGAAAAAAAACTCTTCTTCAAGTCCAAGTATTTAATCAAAATGGACACACAATTTGTGTTTCTGATATTAGAGATATATTATATCTATAAACACTAATAACTTGGACTACACATATAAAGATAAAAAAATTATAAAGAAAACAAGAATACCTGAAAAAATTCTGCATATGTCCTAACGAGTGGAACCCAGAGTGAAGAGACTAGCGTTGCCAATCGCAAAGGATAAAAGTAGAGAACTACTCTTGCCATTCATGAGAAATAAGTAACAGTAATGCGAAAAGGCTTTAAAAGGTGATATTCAACATGAAGGGCTACTAAATAATGGGGCGTATAATATAATCGAAAACAGTGAGGCTAATGTACAAGGGGATGTAAATACAACGTAGTGTTTATTCAAGAGAGTGTTGATGTATGGCTAATATAAGATACTAAGAAGAGAATTCAAGAATATTCAGCTAATCTAAACTTTTTAACTGTACCATTTACTAAATATGTTGAATATTTATATAATTTGCTGGTAATTTTTAGATTATTTATATGCATAACATGAAATTTTTTAACTGATAATCAATAAATTCTAAAAGGTTGATTAAGTATAATATTTCTAAATAATTGAATCGAGTTGCAGGAATTAAATGGTAATATTTTATTAATGTTAAAATTAAAATAGTCTTTTTTATCATATAAATTAGTAACTATCCCATTAGTAGGTTTAATAATTAGATTTAAATCCAAAAAATAATTTTATTACTAATAGTGGCTTCATTAAGAATTAATTCCAAACTGTTTGGATGGAAATCTATATCTATGACATAGTTTTCAGTAAATACTAAGCAAATCAGATCATCAACATATCTGTAAATTTTATAATCTGTTGAAGTAAAAGACTGTTCATAATGATAAAGGTATAAATTAGCTAACATACTGCTACTGAAACTACCTAGTGGAATCCCTGAGACTTGCAAGTATAATTTATTACCTTGGAATACAATAATTATTGAAAAGAACAAAAAGGAAACAGTTTTGCTAAACTCAAGTAAATTTGCAGTAAATACTATTTAGACCATGTGGTTTTTATTTTTAGAAGGAAAAAAATAGTTCGGATTATTGCTACCTTGGGCCAAAGTGGCGCTGTGATGTCCATTTTTGGAGTAAAATAGGCATAGGCATTACAGAAAGTTAACCTTTTACATGTATTTTGAAAAGGAAATCACATGTACATTTTATACGTATTTAGTAAATTTTATATTTACATTTGCATTTTACATTTACGTACGTGCGACATCCATTTTTATATTGGTATCATTTACATGTGTGATTCAATATGTTTTCCTTGCATATGCTCCAAAATTTTGAATTTTCTGAACAGCATTCTACACTGCAGAATGCAATAGATTTCCATTGATTTACTTGACGTGCAATGTTATTCCATCTGTCAAAGTGGCTAAATTATCCACATTCCCTTGGTATACCAAGCGCTTTACATTTCCCCACAACCAAAAGTCTCATGGGGTCGGATCAGGCGAACGTGCTGGCCACTTCATAGGAAACACTTTACTAATTATTCGGTTGCAGGTAAAATGCTGTCATAGGACATACTCGCGTCCAATTTGAGGGGGTTCTCCATCCCGCATAAATATCGTAGATTCAAGATATACATGCTGTCGAAGTTGCGGTATAACAAAGTTCAGCAGCATTGTTCAATGTTCAATACCTCTTAGAATTGACGGAACAAGTCTTTGGACCAATTGATGTGTTCTAATCGAAAAAATACGGACCTATGATGAATGAGACATTAAAACCACACCAAACTGTTACTTTCGAGAATGCAAAGGAATCTCCTGAAACGCATGAGGGTTCTCAAAAGCCCAAATGCGTCAATTCTGCGTGTTTACTGTTCCATTCAGATGAAAATGCGCCTCATAATTCCACAAGATTTTCCAAGGCCATGATTCGTCGACTTCCATGCGAGCTAAGAACTTCAGAAGAAAGTCCAAGCCAACTTCTGTATCTCCTTGAAGCAACTGTTAAGGGTGGCTGATTTTGTATGGATAAAATCTTAGCAATTTGCGCATGATTTTCCATACCCTAGAATACGGCTTATCCAGTTGTCTGGATATTGCGGGAGCACTGTTGGATCATTTGCTATGCGGCTGTTGGATCATCCATGGCAGTTAAAACTGTATGAATTTCTTAATTTCTTACAGGTTTAAGCCCTCGTCCTGGTAAAACTTGTGAAGTTCCAGAATTTTCAAAACGCAAAACCATTTTTCGCAAACCTATGGTAGTCATTGGACCTTCCTTTAGATCCTTCAACCTCCGATATTCTCGAAGGGCAGCAGAAGTATTTTCATTTGTTTGGTAGGAAAGTTTCCCTAGCAAAGCACGATCACATAATGTTAGCATAACGAATTTTAACTGCAAAGCACGATCGTAGAAATGTAGCGCATAATTGATTCCGACACATTCTTTAAGTTTTTCTTATATCCTCCAAACTAGTAGTACGTATGCAGTCAGAGTCAGCTGACTATAATTTGCATAACGTTTTGTATTACCACCTCTTTTCTCCGTGAAATTCTGCATATTTACTACAACTCACTACTGAGTATAGGGGACATGATTGCTAAAATATTTGATAAAATGTAAGTGCAAATGTGAACGTAAAATGTGACGTTAATATCAAAATGCATGAAAAATGTTAGCTTTCAGTACTTCCTATGCCTGTTTTACTCCAAAAATGGACTTTAGACCGCCACTTTGCCCCGCGGTAGCAAGAATCCGATCTATTTTTTTTAAATCAAAATCACATGGTCTAAATAGTATTTACTGCAAATTTACTTGAGTTTGGCCCGGCAGTTTTCTCACTATCGAGCTCTAAACACCTCTAATTTAATTATGGCCACCTTGTATATATATCCTGTGTTGCTAAAAGAATGGTCACGTGCTTTTGAAAATACGATTTGGTAATAAAGATACTTAACTGGACGATTATTTTCATCTACCTACATTGAAATATATACATTTTGAATAATTATCTAATTTAAAATATATTGGGTTTTATCCGATTTTCTTTTAAAATTACTGAATTATTACTTTTCTTATATACATAATGTATAAGGAAAGTATTGTGACGGGGTCGAAAGTTCGAATTCGAGTTTTTGAAGGGAGAGCACGTTTCAAGCATCCCTGATCACGAATCGAACATTTTTGAAGCGATGTATGTCTGTGTGTGTGTGTGTGTGTCAGTGAGTATGTGGAGACGATATCTCACGAACGAATGGAGCGATGTGAATGAAATTTGGTAGAAAAACCACAATCCATGAATACTGGAAGCCTATTGTTTTAAAACGCAATCGAATGTCCAGAACCCTCCTAAATTTTCGAGTGAAATTTTAAAAAAATCCTCAAAAAATCAAAACCTTTAATAAAGTTACGCAAATAGACATTTCTTATGTAATTTTTCCCTAGAAAACGACTGACATAAATTTTAGAACGCTAGCATGAACCGTTCTCGAGTTATTGCCCATTTTTCAAATAAATGTATCAAAAAGTCCCATAAATTAACAAAATATTAATGTTTAAGAAACATGTTCACTTTTCATATGTAATTTCATGCGATAAATTTGGTGACATCATTCTCGGGGATCTAACTCATTCCATTCACGAGAAAAGATACTTTGAGTAATACTTTTGTATTTGAACGCCAATAGTCATTTATCCGCTGTAAGAATAACTTATATCTCCGTTCATAACGCTTGGCGAGATTTAGGCGACAAATTTAGCGGAATGTCGCCAAATGGATAAAAATGACGACTAATTCAAGAAAATTCAATATCTTTGAAATAATATAAGTATCTAATATAAGAATAACATTTTTTACAAACTGTAAAAGTAGTAAATTCATCGCATTATATAAGGAAAGTCATGTGTTGCCCACATCAGATTTTTTATATGTGCAAAGGATTTAAATAATATATGTGCAGTATCGTTTCAACTATAATACTATTCACACCATTAGCAGTAAATTACATCCAAAAAATACACTTCCGAAAACATAAACTATGTTTCTGAAATACGATAACGTGCATTATCATGATATTATGAATTAATCAGATATTAATTACTTTCAATAAAATTTAATCTCCTTTTAACGTTTTAATGCATTCAGAATGTCAGTTACTTCAGGATATTATGGGGACTACAAATTGAATATCTGAGTAAATACTGTCAAATTCTGATGATTTGACATTCCATAGAACATTAATTACGGAATTGCATGTCATTGAAATATACACCAATATTTAATCACTAAAATGAGTTAATATCATATTCTTCACTAGTTTTGTATTAGTAATTCACTGAAATGCACGATGCTCTCAGTGGGATTAATTAAAAGTTGTAATACTTTTAATTAATCCCACTCTCGTGATGGACAAACTGTAGAGCTAAAGTTTACTTTCATCATTTAGTTTCCCCATATATATATATATATATACAGGGTGTCCCCAAAACATTGATCTCGGCATTTATTCCGGAAATATTGATCTTACACATATATATTAAATTACAAAATTGCGTAAAAAAGGTACATAATTTTATGAAATCGAAAAAAATTTTCAAGGTAATAAATTTGAAGAAATACAAAATTAAAATTTTCATACGGTCCCCGTACAAAAACATTTCCAATGAGTAAAATGGGCCACATACACTTATAAGGTGATACAAAATTTCAGCATTTTATCATAAAAAGTCCCTTAGCTATGTTTAAACAAATTTGGTGAGGGATTAATCACAAAATAAAATGTAAATGTTTACAGTAAGAGTGCAAATGGTACAACGCAGAAATGCATCATAGGAAAATAATATCTGCCTCTTATCCTTAATGGATCTTTTGCATGGATGGAAAACATTTTGAACCAGCTTTGTAATGTTTGTGTAAAGTTATTAATTCTACACAGTGTACATACTTTTGCACCAATAAATAGTAAAATTATTATTTGTTTATGTAATCATTGTTTCCTTTGTAATTCGTGTATGACCCCTGAAACGCGATTTGCCGACATGATTTTCCCACTCTGAGAATTCATGTAGATGCATCGAAAAGTGGTTTAAGTCAGCATTTTTGTTTTTTCTTATCTTTGGACTTTTTATGATGGAATGCAGAAATTTTGTACTTCATTTTATTAATATTTTACTCATTGAAAATGTTTTTGTACGGGGGCCGTATAAAAGTGGAAATTTTGTATTTCATAAAATTTAATTGCCTTGAAAATTTTAATCGATTTCATGAAATTCTGTGCCTTATTTTTTACGTAAATTTGTAATTTATTATATAAGTCTAAGATCAACATTTAAGGATTGAAAGCCGAGGTATATATATATATATATATATAATATTAAAATAGTAAACCCAATGGTAGAATGGAAGAAGTAGCTCATAGTACACTATCTTAAAAATTTGTAAGCCTACAGATTACATTGAAATAAAATGAAATTCAACAATAAAGGGGAAATTATAATACATATTACAGTTCAGAAAGCCAAAGATAAACAACAAACGTCAATGGAAAGTTATCGAAAAAAGGAATACCAAAATAATCGAGCGTTAAAGCTTGCACGTGGAAGAGCTCTAGGCTTAAGAATCGTTCATTTCGATAAAATTCTTTATCAAATCCTAATATTTTATACGAACTGAATACAAAAATATTTGTTTCTGAAACACAAGATAGATTTTATCTATAAACATGTGTTAATAGGACGACAAGCATAAAGATTGAAAAAATAGAAAAGAAACATAAATATCTTAAAATACACATCAAATGTACAAACGTGACGAGCAAAAAATGACTAGACCAATGTTGCCATTCGGTAAAGTGTAAAGAAGTGATTTACTGTTGCCAAAGTGAGTAATAAAAACCGTACTGTGTAATGGCAAAAAAATGTGATATTCTACAGTAAAAGCTGCAAAATAGAAAGATGAAAATATATTGAAATGTAAAAACAAGAGAATGTAGAAGTAAGGCTAAAATAAGATACTAAGGAGTGAATATTAAGAATTTTAGGCTAATCGAAATTTATTAACTATACCATTTAATAAATATGCTGTATATTCATATAATCTACTGGTAATTATGGGGTTATTTATGTGCAAAGCATGGAATTTTTTATCTGAAAATCTATAAATTCTAAAATGTTGATTAAGTATAATATTTCTAAACAATTGAATCGAGTTGCAGGAATTAAATGGTAATATTTTATTAATGTTAAATTAAAAAAATCTTTTTTATCATATAAATTAATAACTATCCCATTAGTAGGTTCTATAATTAGATTTAAATCCAAATAATTAATATTTTTACTAATAGTAGTTTCATTAGGTATTAATTCCGAATTATCCGGATAGAAATATATATCTATGATATAGTTATCAGTAAACACAAAACAAATCAGATCATCTATATATCTGTAAATTTTATAATCTGTTGAAGTAAAGAATTTTTCATATTGATATAAGTATAAATTAGCTAACATACTGCTACTACAGCCACCTTGTGGTACCCTTGAGACTTGTATAAGTATAATTTATTACCTTGAAAAATATAATTATTGAAGAGAACAAAATGGAGAAGCTTAGGAAAATTGGTAAATTTAATGAGATTGATTAGTAATATAAGCATTATATAAAGCTAAAATGACATCATAAAGACAAGATCAGTGATCTTAATATTATTAAATAGATCTTTAAAATCAACAGTTTGAAATCCTATTATTTTAGCAAGTGTTTTTAATTTATTTTTTAATTCTTTACTATTATTAAGAATAATATAGTTATCACTAGAATCTCGTAAATTACTATTTAGTACATTTAACTAATTTAGTAATAATTTACTAGCAGTAGTAGAGTATAAATTATGACCACTAGTTATAGTTATAAATTTAATAGGATTTTTATGAAATTTAGGTTAAGTACAATATATGGAAATTTCAAAAAAATATTATTAATAATATAAATCTGAATCACTGTACATATTGATAATTTTCAATTCGATACTATTATCAGAGTGTGAATCAAGTTTAAATAGACTATTATTTTTTAAATAATCTAACATATATTGTATATAGAATTTTTTACATATAATAGCATAATTATTAGAGACTTTATCAACATAAGTAGTAACAAAAGATTTATGTAAATCATTTATAGAGTGTTTTATATTATCCATATTATATATGGATCTAGATAAATTGAAACTCCAAATGGCGTTTTTAATAGATTTTAAAATAGTAAATTTCCACATATTAAATGCCTCCAAAATCTGAGCATATTTAGAAGGTAATCCATAAATATATTTATCAAGGTCAAGATTTATTGATTTTAAGATTTTATTAGAATTATTACAAGAAGGTAACCTAAATTTTGTACCAAATGACATTAAAGTTCTTAAAGATTTATCTTTAACTATGTCTAAGTCTCCAGTAACTATATGTTCCAAGTGTGGATTTATAAAATTAGCATAATTATCAACTCTACAAATACATTCACGATCCAAATTAGTTGAGAAATCTTTATCGACTGAAGGAGATTGGGAAATTTCATTGTAATTAAAAATTGTTCTACCAATAGTCTTGTTGTATTTAAAAGTCTTAATAACATTCAAATCCTTAACAGGCAATAAATGATGAAACAGATTAAATAAATTCCTAAAATTGATAGAATTATAAATGGGATGCTTAAAATATATTACACAATAAGAATTAGGACAATTATTATTATCAAAATGATTAAGATTTATTTTTAAATATTTTGATCTAGTAATGAGCAAATCATAGAAAATTTGATTAAAATGTTCATTAGTTAGATTTAATTTTAAGAAAATAGCATAAACTGTATTTAATTGTTTTTTCTTAACCGAAAATACCCATGATTTTATAAATTTCCATTGAAATGAGTTGTTAAAATGTCGATGCATACTTTTAATCTCAGCTTTAAATTCATGATGAGGGAAGCTTCCTTTACCGCGTTTAAATCTTTTGAGTTTAGCCGAATTTCTATTATGTAAATGAGGATTCAAAAAAGGTGATTAAAAATGGAATATTTATTATCTACAAAATTATTTTTTACAATATTACCTTTGAGATATAGTTGATTTAATCTATATGGAAAAAGAGTACAATTTGATTTAATATAGAAGTTTTCACAGAACATTCTATCAGCTGTATTAGTTTTTATATCCAAAATATGTATAATTATATATCCAAGCCATGTTTAGTAAAGTGTTTATATTCAATTTTATTAGAAGTAGGAAGAAAATTATTATTGAGAATAAATTTTTTTGACTTGATCTCTGTGAACATTCATACGTAGATGAATAGGATTACTGGTCTGTCCTATATAAGATAAATTACGTATGTTACAGGATAGTTTGTAGATACAATTAAAAATTTTACAGAAATACTTTTGGCTATTTTGATTGGTAATTTGAGAGTTAGAAGCAAATGGGCAGGTTTTGCAATGCTTATTCTTAGATTTATTGAAGCTGTAATTTTTAGCTGGGCAATGATTATATCCAAAACTATAACATGGCACAATGTTGGTAAATGGATATCAGTCTAAACAATTCCCAACACAAATTGAAAATACCGGGCAATATCTATCTAATTATATAATAATAAGTATAAATATATTTGCCAGTCACTAAATCAAATAAGAAGTGCAATTTATAATAGTAATAGTAATTTTATGAGTATAACAATATAACATATATGAAATAATAATAGAAATAAAATAATTGCTTATATATAAGAATAAACAACTAAGTCCATGTAAAACCTAATAATAATGTAGAAAGGAGGAAATTACAAGAAATAAAGAAATGATTTAACTATAAAGTTACTATAAATTCTAAACTAGAGTAGATAAGACACAAGGTATATATAAAGTGTAATTCTTAGATTCACATAAAATCTTATCCAATTAAGTAATAATAAATAGTTTGTACTAAAAAGTACAGTTTATAAAATTATAAAAAAGGTTTCAAAATAACACCAGTACTAACATCTCACAAGTAGTCATAAAACTACAAAAATTAATAAAATAGAAGAAATAACAATAGATGGCAGCACTTAAATTTGTATCTTCTAATATTACATTACTAATGGCTGAAGGAAAGTAGCAATACATATAAATATAACAAGTAAAATTTACTAAATTAATAAACAGAAGGGAAGAAAACGATTACGTATAGCATATTTATAACTAATAACCTAGGCATTAAAAAAAAAAAGAATAAAATAGGAGCATGTGAGCTACATAAAACTTCAATCAACATCGGAAGAAAGTGGATTTAAAAGAAATACGTAAAACTTATTAATGATAAATAGAATAAATTCAATATAATAAATTCTATTACTAAATTTAGGGCAAATGCAGCATAAATTTGAATAGATTGCAAGTAGAATGTTCCTTTAATACGAAGCATACAAAAATATATATATGCATATATATACATATACATATATATATATATATATATATATATATATATATATATATATATATATATATATATATATATATATTCATGTTTATGTGAAAATCTCAGGGAATTTACATCGGAATGGAAGGTATCGTGGTATGCGAAGTGAGTGTTATAGGGTTATAGAAGAAGAAAACAATGAAAAATAAGGATAATAATGACATTTATTATCCAAAGAAAAGAGTTGAAAGAAAAAGGGTCACAATACGATTCAACCTGAGTGAAACGGAATGATTAAAACAATGTGATGCTGCAGAGTCTCGGGTAGCCTCATATGCTGCACAACGATTTCCCATACTTTCGATGAGGGTTTCGATGAGTTGTGTGCTCAAAGAGATCAAAGCCTCATGGAGAGCAGTTTTCATTCACAGAACGGAGCTTTGTGGATAGCGGAGGGCAGCAAGATGTCTCCCTAACATCGGAACCCGAATCGTCGACCAAGGTCGCACGGTGAGGAGACGAGTTATCAGCCATGAATATGGAGGACCAACAACCATAATTAGGACCAACGGCACCTCAAAACAATCGAACGGTAGACTCAAGGACTTCGTCTCTGTTTCTTTGACCGGTAACCGACCATATATCAAAGATGTTGAGGTCTGTGTGGCTGTACATCATGATGCCTACCCAGACCATGACTCACCCATACAGAAAACTACTTCTTTCTGTGATGTTTTCCGGTGAAAATGCGTTCCACGTTCTCTCTAGATCGTGGTATGACGAGAATCAGTTTGCGGGCTAAACCTGGACTCGCCACTGAACATGACATTGTCCCACTGTTATCCACTCCACTGCCGATATTCCAAACTCCCCTGTAAACACGCGCGTTTCTGTGCAGATGTCAGAGGGAGGCAAACTGCTGGTCGTCCAGCATAGTGACCAACATGTCTGAGTGACATGTAAACAGTTTGCCTCGAAACAGTGACTCCTGTGGCCGTTGTCAGGGTTGAATCCAGTTGCCTGTCAGAACGTTTCCACTGACGTCGCGCTGTTATCACCAAATATCGGTCTTGTCGAACGGTTGTTACCCTTGGCCGACCTGGTACCGATCGCCGGGTAACATTTCCAGTGGTTTGGAACCTCTACTGCAGTCTGGAGATCACTCGCTGAGGCACATTCTGAATTTGGGGCGCTCCGCTTTGGGATCGACCGGATTCCAGAATTCCAATAATTCGTCCCTTCAAAGACATATCCAGTTGGCGTCTTTGTGATATCTTTTGTCCTTTTTGATTGTTAACGACGCTCCGCACCACAGCAATTGCGAAATTCTGCTCCAACTAGCCATGCCGCTCGAGGCCGTTTTATACTCGTTCCGACGTGCACTGTTGCTTTGCGTATGTCGACGTTGACGCAACTGCTTTGCATATGCACAATGATTTACCTTCATCCCACGATTCTCTACAACTGATTGTGAACCATTGTATAAATATTTACTCCGAAATTTTCGCATTTTACGAATTATGCTTAACTTCTGTACATGAGTGTATGATAAATTAATAAAGAATACATCTTAAATTTTCTGTCACATAATTTTGTGAACCTGTTAAATATTAAAACCATCTGATAAAAATCGTGTAGTGAGAATAAAAATATCTTTAAGTACAATACAGCTTCCTTTATTGACTTAATTATCCAACGGCTAAAACTATGTTTATTTATTTAATTTATCCTCTCCTGCATCCTCTTATTTAATTTTTCAGTACAGTACTTGAAAGTGAATCCTCCCCTGCATCCTCCTATTAGCAAGACAACTAGAACTCAGAGGAGTATACACAAAATAAAACGTCTATTAAGTTAAACTTTGATTCCCAGCTAATCTATCTAAATTCTAAATACGGGTTTTATACCATAGAAACGAAACACATAAACAAAGTATGTAATTCTTTAATAATAATGGAACATGTGATTCAAATGATCAATGGAAGGTTTAATTAAAAAAAATGAAAGATCAGTCATGCATAAACCATTGATTATGAAACACTTTCCAACTGTAATGCAATTTTATTTGAACATCTCTAAAATACTATACATTCTTCGGTAATATTTTCAAAATTATCACAATACTACAGTAATTTATTATATTTGCAAATTTAAAATATCATCGAAAAAATTATCTTTATTCAAATGACGTCATTCAAATATAAATTACCTGGTTCTCTATGAAAAATCAGTAAATATTTCATTCATGCACTTTTAATCCGTTCCTTTAATTCATCACAATACTACAATAATTTATTTTACTTAAAAACTTAAAACCATGGAGGTAAAAGGAATTTAACTCTATGATTAAAACTTCATCGAAAAAGTCTATTATAAAATCGTTTACTTCTCTATGTATAATCAATTAATGTTTCATTCATATCAGCTGTATTGCAGACTCCAGAGCTAAATAATTTTGAGTTAAAGAAATGCAGCATTTCTTACACAACTCGCCTTACAGCATGATATGTTTACATTCCCCATAAGTGAAAATTAGGCTTCGTTGTTGAAATAATCGAAGTATGATGATCATTTAAACTCAAATATATTGTAAATGAGTTATTTCAAAATATAGACAAACAGAAATTAAGCAAAAATAAAACGGTTTTAGGACAGATACAACATTAAATATAAATTAAAAATAACCTTAAATGGCACAATTTTGACACAAGTTGGACGGCATTGATCATTTAAACTCAAATATATTGTAAATACTTTGTTTCTGAATACAGATGCACAGATATTAAACAAAAATAGAGATTTTAGGACGAATACAACATTAAATATGAATTAAGAAGAACTTTAAGAATCACGATTTTGACATAAAATGGAGGACATATTTTATGTCGAAGTTGGTCATGTGATTTCTTCATATAATATGGGTGAAATGTTTATTTTTGTTTAAAAAACTACCAAAAATATTGTTCTGAATTTTTTTTCATATTTTTTATGGAAAAACTTGAATATTTCCTAAAACTTTCGAAGCAATTTGTGAATTTTAAATTTGCTTAAAAAATGTTTGAAAAATTATGTCCCATAGGGTTTAATGTATTCAATTTTTAACCCGGGTTCAATCCAAAACTAATTGGTTGATATTATTCATTTATATTCCCATATGTCCCACAGACCGTCTGAACAACATACTAAAATTTAGTTTTGATAAAGTATTTTTACGGCAGTTATTGTGCGGACGGAATGACAGACAGACAAAATGAACAAAGTCATAAACAATTGTCAACAATGTTGGAAGTGCTAAAAATGGAGGAAATTATTTCACTCTTGTTGTCCTGAAGTCTAGTAGTCTTCTTGGGTCCTTTCAAAAATATCACACCAAACTGCATCTGAATCCCTAAATATTTAGAGGATCCTGCTCACGACCATAGAGACGTAGAAATAATAAAGCGTTTAATAATGCATAGTCGATTCACAATAATGGTTACTTTTCGCAACGTGTAAATAAATGTAAATCAGCTCTTCATCACAATTTTTTTCCCTATACATTGTCTGTAAATTAAAAACACATGAATTTGAGATAATTTTGATCTGCATGAAAAGTCTTCAAATTCGTTCTTATTTAACAAGCACATTTTAAAGTACAAATCAAAACAATCATTTCTGCATTTAAAATACAAGTAGAAATATAATTTATTATTTAAATTAAAATACTTTTTATCATCTTTTAATTTAAACTTTAAACGCAAAAATATATGTTTAAATAACAAATAAAATAATGTAAAACCGGTTAATTAATAAATAAATTCATTTCTTCTTCTGATTGTAATTAACCTAGGCTTAACTTGGGAAATATGAAACAGTAACATAAAACTTCTTCTTTGTTACAAAATGACGAATTTAATGAAATATTCTTGCTTATTGGTTTGGAATTTTATTGGAAACCCATGCATCCACTCTTATCCAAACACACGTGTGATAATAAATTGATCAATATTCACCCCAGTGTATTATTATATTAGTAGTTCCAATATTATTTTATTTTTCTTATTTCAGTTTTTCAATCAAGATCACACAATCGTAATATAACAAAAATTCCAAAATAAAGAAGATAACACCAATTTAATGAAAATTTCAATATCTTAATTTTAAATGATTTACTTATTGCCTTGTTCAAATAAACATAAATGATCGATGATTGTGCATATATATGAAGACAGAATTTGCACAAAATAAGGCGATAGTTTCCGCTAATTGCGGATATCCACTTAAATCAACTCTTGAGAGAATTAGACTTCTAAGACATTTCGTACATTCATTTGTATCATTCCGATTTGCCGTGAGTTGGTGATTCCTGTAAATGGTATGCGTTAATATTATATGGTTTTTGTAGTATACACCCTGATTGTATGTTGCCCATGACTGTATATTGAATTTACATAACAGTAAAACTTAATTTAGCTTTATATATAAAACTAGCAGTATACCTGATCTTCTTGCGGAATATATAATGCAAATAAATTTAAATTTTCAACTATGGGCAAATTCCTATAGATTTCTAAATTGCATTGTTATTCAAAACATCCTATTAAAATATTTATTTTAATTCTCCTAAAAATAAGTATACGGATTTCTGTTCTTGCTGTAAAAAATTAGGGTCTCAGGCAGATTAGAAGAATAAAACATACTGATCCCGTTTGTAAACAAATTTACGAAAAATATTAAAATGAATTTATATATACCAAAATGAGAGGACTGGGAAATTTGATCAACTTATATTAAAAGGAAAACGCTAAAATGGTATTACAAGATATATCCGTACCATTTTTATTCTGTTTCAACAATTGGCTAAATTCGATACAAGATTATTTCCAGAATAAAAATTCCGAAAAAATGCATCTTATATACCATATATTATAGTCGATATATATAAATTATGTAATAATTTAGTCAATTTAAGATCATTTTCGTTTACCTATTACGTATTGCAATTTTGGCAGTATTTTTGTTAATTTGGCACCATTAAAAATCGTCGAGTTAACGAGCAAGTTTGTCAAATTTATAGCCAAGCATTGCAGACTGTACTTACATATAACCATATGAAAATTGGTGAATTGTTGGTATCAAAATTCAAATCTATTACACAAATTGCATTCTCTCTGAATGGAACGAATGTTAACAAATTTGTCACATAATACTGCATATGAGAAAATGAACACACTATGTCTGATGCATGAAAGACAGCTCGATATACATAATGATGTTTAATGTGTGTTTGTCAGGTAAACGTTCGTTTTTAATGTTCAATCTTAATAATTCGTTCAATAATTTTTTTAAATACCACAAGAAAACCTTTCATAAATTATCTGAAAATCATTATCAGATTTTTCATCATCAGATTTTTTTCTTCTCTGTATTTAATGCATGTGAAAATATCAATAGCAACAATGAACATGCGATTTAATGCATTGCATCATATTTTGAAGTAATCTAAGAAGAATAAGTTACTACAAAAATATAATATTGGTATAGAAAAGGATCGGATATACACAGTCAAGGGTTTCACCATAAATTTAGTACTACAGTTGTATTTAAAATCTGGAATCGATGTATATCGAAATATCAGCGAAATGCACTTATTATTGCTGCAGCTAGTCAAGTAATACATCTGTGTCCACATTTATATATAACACTCAAATATATTTTTAGTCACAATAGGTATTGTTAAAGTCATTTATTTGGTAATTATGATTAATAAAATACTTGGATTTAGAGAATAATATATCTTATAATAAATATATTTTATATAAAATTTAAGAAAAAATTTGTTATGGATGAAAATTGCCATAGCGAATAAAATAATATTGTCCTTTCCTTTTAGCAAATCTACAAATCTTTTCAATCTACCTAAAACGTTTTTGTCTAATAGATAGTATTTCTGTGCTTTAACTTGTAAAGAACCTTTCTATCCCATCTAGAACTTGAACCATCTTAGCATAGGACAGCCGAAGATTTCCCAATTGAGCTACTGGACGGAGTTGCAAGCTCTTACCATTGAATTGGACTCTGCATCCCCCCCCCATCAAGTATCAGATTGACGTGTAAGATGGCAATCTGATGGACCACATCCTGATATTTTTGTCGCAGTTTCCTGATACTATTCTTTTCAGGTTAGTATTCTGCGTGTTTGGTAGCCTCTGAATTTGAAATTGGCGCCCTGTATGTCAGAGTCCATCAAATTAATGCTAGTTTTACTAGGGTTACTTTCAGGCCCTCACTATTACTGTACTAATCAATACGGTTAGTTTGTTCAATGCCATTATAAATAACAGCCGGGACTTGAATCATGGAACTTCGTACTAGACAACTAATGCTCTGCCACATGAGCTACTGCGACGAAATTGCACGCTCTTATCGTCGAAGTGTGGATATTGTAACCAACAGTATATAATTAACCATAAAAGTGGTCCGATAATTTTTTATTAAACCCACATAATTAGAACTATGTTTAATTTGAAAAGAGGAAAATATTTTTTTCCTTCACCAATATAGTCGAAGATATTACACACCTTCCTTTTATATAGAATTATTTTATTTTAAATATGAACTAATTGCTTGTATAATCCATGAATACATAAAAGCGCAGATAATAGTGCACTATTCATTTTGAAGCTAAGTACTGAATCTGTCTTTGGCAAAGCATTAAAATCCCTTTGTTATTCTGACTTAGAAATGCGGATAGCTAAGTCGAATATATTACACGATTAATCCATTTATTTCTTATCTAGTCCACAAAATTGTCTACGATCTTTCTTCCAGCAATCTGAATACCTTCCATGTCACTATCTGCTTTTCCATGCACACATTATACTCGCATGTAATTCGACGGAAATCAATTAGAATAATGAGCGTCGATTTTTGTGCTTTGGATTATATATCAAATATTAGAAATCAATATACGAGGATTAAAGAATAATGAAAAAATGGAATTGGAAACTGTAACATCACGATATTTAAATTTAAAAAAATAATTTCTTTATTAATTTAACTTAAAAACTGATATAATAAAATATTCGACACCAATGCATATCGAACAATATGCATCGGTTTATATTATTAACCAAGTTATTGCGAAAAATTTTGTTAATAAAATAAAACAAGGAAGATAAATCATGCTTAAAGCACTGATTATGAAACACTTTCCAACTTCAATGCAATTTCATTTAAACATGTCTAAAATGCAATACATTCCTCGGTAATATTTTAAAACTTATCAGAATACTACATTAATTTATTATATTTGAAAACTTAAACCTTCATCGAAAAAAATGAACTTCATTCAAATGACGGTATTGAAATAAAAATTGTCTTGTTTAAACATATCTAAAATGTGATACATTCCTCGGCAATAATTTTAGAATTATCATAATACTACGATAATTTATTATATTTGAAAACTTCATCGAAAACAACTGAAATTCATTCCAATGACGTCATAGAAAAAATAACATGCCTGGCTCTCTCTATAAAAGCAGCATTTCATTCATAAATAATTTCCCATTCATGTCATTCATCACAATACTATAATAATTTATTTTATTTAAAAATTAAGACCAGGGAGCTACAAGTAATTAAACTCTATGCGTAAAACTTCAACGTAAAAAATCGTCCTTCTCTTTGTAAAATCAATGAATATTTCATTCCTATCAGCTATGCAGACTCCATGAACTAAATGATTTTGTATTAAAGAAATACAGTAATTCTAATACAACTCATTCTATATATTTTGCTGTTTACATTTTACATAGGTGAAAAATAGGCTTCGTTGTAGAAATAATCAAATTTGGATGAGCATTTAAACTCAAATATATTGTAATTGCGTTGTTTCAGTATGTAGATGCACAGAATTTAAGCAAAAATAAAGTGGTTTTAGGACGGATACAACACTCAATATGAATTGAAAAGAACTTTAAAAATCACGATTTTGAGACAAAATAGATGCCATATATCATTTTGAAGTGGGTCACGTGATTTTTCATATCATGGTCACGTGATCTTTTCATATCGTGGTCACGTGATCGCTTCATATAAGAGGTGTTATTATTATTTTAATTTTTATTTAAAAAACTACTGAATATATTTCGCTGAATTTTTTTTATTTATTTTATGGAACAATTTGAATATTACCCAAAATTTTCGAAGCAATTTGTGAATTTTAAATCCGCTTAAAAAATGTTTGAAAAATTAGGTCCCATAGGGCTCAATGTATTTCATTTTTTCAACCCGGGTTCAATCCAAAACTAATTGGGTGATATTATTCATTTATATTCCCATAGGTCCTACAGACCGTCTGAACAACATACTAAAATTTCATTTTGATTAAGTCATTTTTACGGCATTTACCGTGCTAACGGACAGACAGACAGACAGACTGGCAGAATGAACAATGTCATAAACACTTTTTAACTTTGTTGTAAAGTGTTAATAACTTAATTCAAAGCATCATGCAGTAAAAAATAATAGAGCCAAAGTTGCAGACAAAAACATCCTTCTACTGAATTTGTATTGCATGCCGCTTTGAACTTCATTCTAATTATTTAATTTTATTCGTTAGCAGCAGCTTGAGCTCTAATTAACTTTGTTAACATTATAAACGATAATTTTGCAGGGTTTTCTTCCTAAATAATTTTACAGCACTGAAAAAATTCATTCATCCGAACTTTCTCTATCGTATTTGCGGAAACTTGATCCCAGATAACAAACATTTCAGAATTTGTTGTTACCTATTTAAGGACTTCAAAGAAGTGTAAAATATATAAGTCATAAAAGTTCTGCAAAACAATAATTTGTGAAATTATCCGAAAATATGTAAATGACATATATATGCCTCCAGTCAATGTTTTTAAACACATATTTTGCTACTTTTTATTCTTCAGAAATCCTTTAGAAATTTGTAAACATATCACTGGATTGCAAACATGTCTTATATTACAAACGAGCCATAATAAAACGTTATAAACAAATTAAGTGATTATATTGATGAATCGCTCTTATTCATAATCGACACAAAAACTCGGGGACTTGCATCCCTTTTATTAGCCTTTTTAGATTAAATTATATGTATATACCGTATTTTATGCTACAATTCTTATGTTATGCAATATGAAATGTCGAATATAATTCATAAGTACATAAACACTCGGCTAACTATTTCAAAAATATCAACGTGTAGATAATGTAGCGAAGTTTTTTACTTCAAAGTTTTTAAAACACTTCATAATCTAATTAAAGTATTGAAGGACATCTGCTCAGTCTCTAATCTGCTGCGCAATAAATCTATTAATTTTATCAGTACAACACAAGTTCATATGTGGTTGTTTTTGGCTGTTAAATACCTTTGATTTCGACATCTGCTATATTATTTAGGTGTTTCAATTTTATATTGCCAGAAGTATCAGTGGGAATATGATCCGATTTTAGAGCATTAGAATAAAGTGGGGTAAAGTGCGCGTCTAATTAAAGTGAGCAGTACAGGTTTTAGTTGCTTCTGAGAGCGTTAGATTGGCAACGCCGCCCAGGCGGTGAAGTGGATAGCGTCTTCGGCTGCTGTCTGGTGGTCTCGGGTTCGAATCCCGAGTAAGACATGGATGTTTATTGAGGCAAGTCAGTTCTGGGTCCTCGTCTAAATGTGAAGTTGCACTCCCTTCGACCTTCGTCAGTGATGCTTGTTTGTAATAAACTTTGTTCTCTTTTCTTGTGTCTTTCTTCGTTCTTTCTTGCTTCCTGCGTCACTGGTCCTGTATCATCTGTTGCGAAACAGGAGGTCATTAGAAACAACAACAGATTGGCAACACTGAGTCAGTCTGCAAGGTGTTATGGCGGATTGGTGGTAAACGTTTTTATAGAGGGCTTGTGCGAATATCATTGAAACATCAGGTAAGATTCATTTTTTGTCTTCCTGATGTAATATTTTGATTTCTTGTAAGCTATATTTCATAACTGGATATTAACTTAAATGACTAATTCTCAAAACGTTTTAATAAACTCGTTTCTGTTGTGTGGGGTGATATGTTAGACAATTTAAATTATTCGCCTTTGGTAGCAGCATTTGCTGATAGCTAAAAAACGTCGCAAGGGCTAAAAGTTCACATGCGAACTTTATCGTGCATGTCAGAGGCTGTTCTATGTCAGAGATTAAAAAAAGTAAGGACACATGTCTATCTACAAGTTAAAATTATTACTGTTTATGTACTACTCTCTTTGAAATAATAATTATTTCATTATTATGAAACAATGATTAATATCTATGTGCATTTTTAGATCTATGTAGTTTTCTCTCTTACGTATCCGCAAAATAAGGCTGTATTTCTATTTTGCTGTTTGGCAACGTGTCATTCACGTAATTAGTCTATGGCACTTTATAATAATTTAGTGACGTCAGGTATTTAATAGCATTAAAATTAACATTTAATAATATTAAAATTAATACTTAATAATATTAAACTTAATGGTTAATAAATATATTATACTATAATATTATTTAATAATACTATTAAATAATAATATTCAATAATAATATTAAATTGTCCAAGGTACTTTCTTGTTAGAGCGGATCAGGTTTCGCCTAAAACGGAAACACTGGTAACACTGGATGTTTTGCGACTGATGCAATTGTCAAACTGTACGTGTAGAGGTGAGGTGCACGGACGCTGATTACTATTTACAGTGTTTGACAGTTGGGAAGTGGAGCTAGTCCGAGATAGCAATTTATCCAGTCTCAGATAGCAATTGATCCTGTCGTCTCAGATGAGCCCTGAAAAAAAAAAAACATTTTTTTAAGTAGACTAAACTTTTTAGGTAGGCTACACAATAGCTAGAAATAGACAAACTAGCTTGAACTGAGCTAGAAACTAGCAGATATGGAAATTGGAAGCCGAGGTCACTCTAGTAGGAAAGTAGTCTACCAAATAATATTAGTAATATTAATTATTCGTCAAGATATATTTTTTGCAGGGATTTGGTGTAGTGAAATTAGGATGATTCCCATCAACGTTCACAGCACACCAAGAGGAAGAGTTAGCTAGCCTTTGTAGGGATCTGGACAAATCTTTTTATGATCTCACGTTTAAAGATCTAAGAAGATTAGTCTTTCAGTACGCAGAGGCAAACACTGTCAGTCACAAGTTCGATAAGGAGTCCAAAATAGCAGGAAAAGATTGAGCGCTGACTTTCATGCAAAAATAGTTTGTCCTTGCGAACTCAACAGCAAACAAGTCTTGCAAGTATAATGAGTTTCAACAGAGTGCAGTTTAATGCGAGTTCAGTAATTCATCTGAACTAATGGTGACACCCAAATTTATGCCAGAAAGAATTTATAACATGGACGAGATCGGATTATCAACTGTTCCAAATCATGTCCCTAAAGTTATTTCTAGCACTGGTAAAAAGGCGTAGGAAAAGTTAGTTCTATTAAGAGAGGAGAGTTAGTTACAGCCATTTGTTCAATGAGTGCTGCAGGAAATTACTCACTTCCTGCACTTATCTTAAAAAAAAGACAAAAACTAGAGCTAATGAATTGTGCTCCACCAGGTTCTGCAATATTTACATCTGATAGTGGGTATGTGAACTCTGAACTCTTCCTTCAGAGGATAAAACATTTCCAAAAATATCTCAAAGCAACAAAGAGCATTTTAGTTTTGCTTATACTTAATATAATTACAGTTATACTCTTATAATCACAGTTCTCACTTGACCTTAGAAGCTGTTTTGTTGGTCGAGAAAATGGCATTCCCATGCTATCGATTCCTCCTCACAGTAGTCACAAAATTCAGTCACTGGTCCGTTGCTTTTTTAAGGCACTCGCAAAGATGTACTTCGCAGAAGTATGCAATAACTGGCTAGTAAGTAAGCCGGGAAGAGTCATCACACAATTCTATGTAGCAGAACTATTTGGCACTGCCTACTGTAGATGTGCTTCGGTGGAAAAGGCTGTCAGTGGTCTTAAGATATGTGGGATTATTTCTTTTGATCCTAGAGTGTTTTCGGAAGACTTCGGACACTTCGCACCTTGTGCAGTAACTGATATAGGTCTTGATAATGAAACACAGTCACCTACAGTAACATACACACAAATCAATGAAGAAGCCTCATTATCTGGAGCAACAGATGCAGTTCCATCTACTTCAGGCACCCAGTGTGTCAGGGCCGATTCGAGTGCATTGCTTTATCAAAATTATTCACATTCTGACTCGGATTATGAACCTGATATATCATCTAGAGTAGTAGCAAAACCAGTTTCCCCAGCAGAAATCAGGCCACTCTAAAAAAAGACGAATCCCCAGCAAAGAAGGAAGAAAGGAAAAAAGTCCGAAATAATTACAAGTTCACCGTTTAAGAATAATATACAAATCAAAGCTGATGATATGAAGAAGAAAACTACGTCCAAGGAAGCCCCTCCCACAGAAACTCCAAGGCCAGTTAAGTGTAAACAACCTTTTGCTAAATGCGACGTTCGAGCTGATCTAAAAAAGAAGAAAACTGAAGTTGAGAGTACACTACTCTGCAAATTATGAGAAGAGATGTACACCGATATTCCATTCGAGGACTGGATCATGTGTAAGAAATACGAAGAATGGTGGTATGAAGCATGCTCTTGTTACGAAGGCAGTGGCTATTGTATTTGTGACAATTGTTAAAAAATTTGCTAGAAAAATGAAGGAATTGTTCATATTGCTAAAAGTAAATGTAGTTTCCTGTCGAAAGCGTAATTTTCCATATATTTTTTATTACATTGTGTTCTTTTTGAGCCTATGTAGTTCTTTCTAAATCTCTCTGTACATGAGAACTTTTACCCCACTGTAAACGCACTTTTGCCCCACAGGTGGGGTAAAAGTGCGTTTTTTAATATTAGTTGAAAAAAAGCTTATTCAATGAAATATATTTAACATGCAATTAAAAACGTTATGGAATTCAAAAGAAAATAGTTTGAAGATTTTGAGGTACAGATATTACGATTTTGAGTCTTTTTGCAATAATGGAATTCAAAGAAAAGAGTTTGAAGATTTTGAGGTACAGCCATTACGATTTTGAGTCTTTTTGCAAATGATATATATGGGATTAAACACTAAGTGAGTACTTTTGCCCCACTCTATATTTAATTCAAATCCAGGACAATAATAAAGACCTAAGACCTAGAATTGACCAATAAGAAGATTCTGGTACTGAAATAAAAATCTTAAAGCTTCCTTAGCAATCTAGATTTAATTATGTAAAATAGGTAAACATTATTCATCTAATGCCCAAAATACAAATTTTAATACACGCTTTTAACTTAAATAACTCCTAAACCACACAATTGAATTTGATGAATTTTGTTTCAAGCAATATAGTTAAGTCTTGGGATTACTCTGATGTAAGTTTCATCAACCAGCAGAGAAGTGTGAAATAATTATAATTAAAAAATATGTTACTGCCTGTATACCTATTTACTATGACAGCTTTTAATTCAAGAACGGTTCAGGTGATTTACATGACTGGTTTCTGAAGCTTAAAAGGAATCATGTATATAATTAATATATTTATGATTTCGTACCAATTTATTACATGGGTTTACATTTTATACATGGGTTATACTAATATAAATTCCACCAATGATTCGCGGACTGTTTTAATTCACAGCACGTTGTTTAGCCATGTGGGATATTTCTGTACGCCAGTGTAGTAGGTGATAGGATTGCGGTATATAGAGGCGTTACCCCTAAGGATCCAATATAGGGTTAGTTAGAATTCATAGAATTCATTAGGATGAAATATAGACATAGCCCCTACTAAAGTCGATTAGGCGAATAGTTTGATATATGTTTCGAAAGCTTTCCAAACCTAGCGGAGGGTATATAAACAAGTCAAAACTTAACGCCTATATATAGATATCGCTGTTAAAAATATTTTATACACGTGTTATATTTCCTCTTATTTTCCCATTTTTATAAAGATATTTTTGTTGTTTTCTACGGACACAACCAAGCAATTTTGCGGCACACACTTTGTGAATCATTGTCCTACACAAACCAGCAGAACAATATAAATTAAAATACATATTTCACCGTTATGCAATGGCTGAAATTTTTGAAAACGGTCTTTTAATATGCGTTTTGACAGATTTGGTAAACTTAATTGGGGCAGATTTAAAAGCGCAATAATTAATGCTGAAGCAGATACCTGAACAATAATACACCGTTTCGTAACTCATAAGAAAAATACTCACAAAACTCACCTACATGTTCCTATAATTGGAAACGTAATCTCATTTCAGTAACAAAATCCATGAACCAGTTTTGCCTAATTATGAGCTCGTTTGCATGGGATAGTCTGTTCCTTTAATGGCAGAAAAAAACATGCTGCCAATTAAAAAATCCCACTTATGAAGAAACTTGGAGCTTTTTAGTTTTAGTGCCGTAGTTATAAGCATAAAAATTTTCAGCGTCCTAATTAATTTATAAATTGCTTATAGTTTTCGAACATGCACCCCCTAAACTTCGATCCACATATTTCCTCTGTAGAAAAATGTGGATTTTATTTTTTTTATACTTTTTGTTGTTGTTTCAATACTTAGTATATACAGTTCGATTCGAAACCCTGTGTACAAACTGTAATGGGACATAGGGAAAACTAAAACAAACCTTTTTCATTAAAAATGGTATGTCTGCAGGGGTCACCCTTTGGCGCTAGAAGGCACTTTCGGTCGGCGCGGCAATTTGGTAACTTTCGCTATCTTTGTTCCTAACGCAGGTTAGGCTAATGCAACGGAAAATTGCACAAACTCGACATGTTTTTCTCATATAGAGCTATCAATGAAATTGTAGTGCTGCTATAAGATCATCGGTATATCTGACAGCAGCTGTTTCGTTTCGATTGATAGCCCCAAACGCTAGCTAGATGCATGTTAGATGTACTATACAGTCTGACTTAAGGTGTAAAAATATTTTTAGATGGTTGGGAGTGAGCCATGCAATTAAGTCCGGAACCCAATGGGGTGACAACAAGAGGAGCCACATCGTCTTTTTTCTAACCTCTTCATATCTCGGATGAACTTTTGGACATACCGATTTATCGAGCCTATACTTCGCTTGCACCAGAAGATAGGACTATCACATGCGACAACCACATGCGATTCTCTCGCCACAGTCACTGCTCTATACCGGCCCAGATACATGACATCCATCTCAGTATTCGTGAAATGTTCCATTTTATACATTTGCCAAATTCCTGGCCGCCCATCAGCGCCTTCTAGCATCGAGGAATCACATCTACAGACATATAATCATCAATGAAAATTGTCTGTTTTAGTGTTCCCCAATCTTCCATTAAAATTTGTAGAGAAAAGTTTGAACAACCCTACAGAATTGTAACTCAACTATATATTTCTTAGAATTTCTAGATATACCTACGACTTTTGCATTTTACATATTCTATATTCCCTATGAGTAAATGAATTAATATATCATGTAAGTGAAATAATATATAATTTAAAGTATCTGTAATATTAAATTTCTATTTAAAGTACAAATCTTAAAATAAACATATTTTGTTAATTCTGTGTTTTTTTGTTAATTTTGTTTATTCTGTGAGGGCAATGTAATAATATTTATTTCCGTATGGAATGTTTTTATTTTGACGCAGAGTCTTAATCATCAAAATCATATTTTCATCAAATACACTCAAGTCGGAAATTGCACTCAAAAAGTAAAAGTAAAAATATTAAAATACTGAAAGTTTTAAATCGGGATTACCTTACAATCATTTCTTGAATTTAAGTTTTCGTTCAGTATTTAGTAATACAATCTCCACCAAACAAAAGCCAAGAAATATCATGTTACAAAACCAATATACCCACATTTCCCTCTTCTTTAAATCACACATATCAAAGCTTTAAATATACAACTGTCAAGACTGGTGAACTTGCAATCATCGTATCTGTCCTCAAACATTTTCCTTTGCATATTCGTAGTGAATTTGAAAGCATAAGAATCCCATTCTCTTGATTTTATATTTGGCGTTTAGAACTTTACAACAGAAAAAAAATGACACTGAACATCGCAAAGATGAAAAGGGAAAAATGCAATTTAAAAGTTCAAAAATATTTATGAGAACAAAGAATTTTTATGGGTTTATCTGTCAGTTAATAGCATAGGATTAAATAACAGTAGCATTCTGTTATTTCTAAAAAAAAACTTTTTTTGTTAAAATCTATTGGATTTAATATGACAAATGAACTGTATTTTATTTGACTGCGAATTTTTGCAAATGCAGGTTAAGAATGAATTTGAATTCTTACTTTTGTAACTGAACTGATGAAAATTTTCTTTAGCAACTTCCTTCTTGTCATTCTAACATTAACTTTCTCTTTTTCTGTAGAATATATATATATATATATATATATATATATATATATATATATATATATATATATATATATATATATATA
Organism: Amaurobius ferox; assembly: GCA_951213105.1. Taxonomy (NCBI): domain Eukaryota; kingdom Metazoa; phylum Arthropoda; class Arachnida; order Araneae; family Amaurobiidae; genus Amaurobius; species Amaurobius ferox. The sequence goes on along the minus strand of OX578141.1, from coordinate 41,538,889 downwards.
TATATATATATATATATATATATATATATATATATACATATATATATATATATATATATATGTATATATATATATATATATTATATATATATAAATATATATATATATATATATATATATATATATATATATATATATATATATTCATATATATATATATATGGTGTCCAGTGCTATTGGTGCCCAATGCCTCAACCGTTAGTCACAGAGATACGAGATACGCTTCCAATTGTAAAAATATTTTAAATTTTAAAATATATTATCTTAGAAACAGTTTAAATCAATAAATTCATTTCTGAAAGAAGTACGAAATATAAATTTTTATACAGTCCCCCGGTCCTACCAATTATATGTAGGAAAATCATCCTCATACAATTTTATGCAAAATAAAAAAAATCATCCTTTTACGACCAAAATTTACCGACTTATAGCTGTTTAAAGTTGGAGCACATTTGTGCTGAGAAATAGTCAATACGGTCCCTGATTAGTTGTTTGCCTGACACTTTTATGCGTAGAAAAGCGACTTAAGTTATAAAGTTTAATGCTTTATAACTCGGTGAATTTTGGTCGCAAAAGGAAGATTTTTTTTATTTTGCATGAAATTGTATGAGGATGATTCTCCTAAATATAATTGGTAGGACCGGGAGACCGTATAAAAATTTATATTTCGTATTTCTTTCAGAAATGTATTTATTAATTTAAACTGTGTCTGAGATAATAGATTTTAAAATTTAAAACACTTTTGCAATTTGAAGTATATTACCCCATATGCACAATTTACAAGGAGAAACAAATGAATAAAATAAAAAAATTATTAAGAGGTCAAATCAACAATATATATTTCAAGTAATACCCTATGGTGGGAAACAAGCCGAACAAAGAATTATGACGAATATACGATTTGAGATTTCAGTTGTATGAGTTTTACGACCCATAAATTCATCAAGCCATGATGTCTACATGGACGTAGCCCATGCTTTCGGTCATGACCCGAAGACGCTACATAATAAAAGGGGAGTTGAATCAGGTCCGCCTTAAGACATGAAGCAAAGCAAGGTATCATGTAAAGCGCTGCCAGTGAAACAAAAGGAAGGTGTGTTTCCCCATGAAAAGGTATAATATATATTAAGATAACCAAAGGAATGAATTAAGATATCCTAACCTATGAAAATTAAATTTAAAATTTAATTGAATTACTAATTTAACTTATGAAAACTGTAATTATTCAAATGGTTTTATTTTGAAGTATAATTTCTTGAATGGATACTTTTGCAATCAACAATCAACAATATTTTCGTCTCTGGAAGTGATAGTTCTGTTGCAAATATGCGCGCAAGCAAAATATAGCAAAAAAAAATTTTAATATATCCATGAAAATTATATAATTTTTTAAAAATATCATTATCAGATTCACCTTATTGAAAAAAATATCATATATGCTACAGGTATTACACTTATAAGCTATAAAAGTTTTAGGTATTACCGATGCATAGGAGAAGCGGCACAAATTAGAATTTAAAGCATGGGAATTCACTCTGTTTATGGCACTTTTAAGACGGCTGAGACTCTTTAAGTTGTTAAACGAAACGAACGTGCATTACAACTGCAAATTGGATATAATATCAGGAAAATATCCATATTATTTTTTGCAATTAAACTCAATTTAATGCATTATGAATTAAAAAAAAAAATAAAGTTGAATTTTTAGGGAAAGTCATGCTTCACCCAAATCAGATATTTTTTTTCTTTAGAAATTAGTGATAATTCCGTAGGATAAAAATTGAAATTAAAAAAAAAATAATAAGTGATATTTCTTAATAAGAATTACTTCATAAATAAATATGAAAAATGTAAGAGGGATTCTACAAATAGAGGAAAATTTGGAATATCAAAAATTCATTATTTCAAGTTCGTTAAAAAATCTAAAAAAAGAATCCCTGAAATATTTCAACAGTTACTTAATTATAATTAAACATCAGCTGAACTTAAATATTTGTATTTTTTGTATTTTTATATTTGTATTTTCCTCTGTAATATTTTCAATGACATTTACGAAAATGTGAATGACACTCTGAAAATAATGTACAGCCAGAATTTTTCAATCATCATAATAATAGGTTGTTATTATTTGATCTAGATATTGAATATAAGATGGATAAAAGTATAAAGCTTCTCAAAATCACTTAAATTGAATATATTATATATATATATATATATATATATATATATACATATATATATATATATATATATATATATATATATATATATATATATATATATATACACTCTTTTGCAATAAAAACGAAGCACCATGAAGAAAGTGACTGTTTTTATTGAAATTAAATATGCCTCAGCTCATACACAGGTAATGATATGATTATAAATGCACATTGGATTTTCAAATCAGTAATTGGTGACCCCCCCCTCCCCCTTGGCTGCAATTCATGCTTGTATGCGTCTAGGTAAGGAGTGATAAAGTTTCCTAATGTCATCCTGCGACAGGGGGAGGGGTGCCACTCCTTTGTCAGAAACATGATCTGTGACGTCAGATGGAGTTTATTTGCAGCCCGCGGCATAAGGTGGCGCTGCAGGCGCGCGGTAATCGGAGCCTGAGAGTGCCGGAGAAATATTTTATTATTTCTATTTAAATCCAATGCAACGTAGTCGTTTTTGATCTATCGTTTCTTACGTATCTTTTTACGTAAAATTTGGATTGATTTAAAATAAAACAGTCATTATTAAGGCTAACTTATTATTCCTACTATCTAAAATCATCGGCTTATTCATTTTGTGAATTTTGTCGAGCAAATTTCGATATGCCGAACGATTGTGCTATTGCAACTCTGGATTTTGACATTTGAACAGTAGCATAATTAAATGTACATCTAGCTTTCTTGGGACTAGTTGATTAACTGATATAAAGTAGGATTATTTTAAATTTTCTACTTTGTTTTGGTTGATTTTATGGTGTGAAATGTCTGATGTATATCTGAAGATAGAAAATAAGACGTTATAGTCTGATGAAGATGTTTAACCATAGTAAGTTAAATATAAATGTAAAGATATAATTTGCCTGCTCGTATATTTTTCAGCATGAATCAATATACTATAATACATTTAATTTATTATTCTGAAAGTATATCATAGTTGTGTGTTAAACGATTAGTTTCTATATTTTTATATGTTTACATTGAATTTCGATTTGATATAAATTCTCTTTTTTATCTAAAAAAACTAATAACATCAAGTGTTTTGCAATAATATAAGTTCTTCATTATAAAATCATCACTTAAATCGTTTACTAGTTAGGCATAAATACCCCCCCCCCCCCTAAAAAGACAAACTCTTAGTGTTAGCGTTTTAATTATTGTTTTGATTTTCAATTATTAGAGATAACATAATCGAAAATAACTTTATTTATATGCATTAAGAAAAAAATTACGCGATGTTTATTTGTGTATAAAGAAAATTTTAGAATGAGTGCTTGTTTAGAAAACTTTCCGAACATATTTCTGTAAATTCGCGTATTTAAAACAAAATTCATTAAAAATAACATCGCCTACTGTAATAACATTGACTGGTTTCAAAAAGCGAAAGGAAACTTTTAGATGATTCATATTTTGCAGAAAGGGAAATATAGTTTTATTATGTATGTACCCTTCCAAAAAAACCCAGTACTGCATATTTAAGTTGTGTTAAAGTAAAATTAATATTATTTGAGGATTTATTTCATATTTTAAATTAAAAAAAAATATTAAATTGATTTTGCTACCATCGTTTAACATTGGAGTCTACCGGGCCGTTCTTGACATTTTACTCCAAGTGACGTTGCGTCTTTACGTGCTCTTATTGGCTAGAGCTGAAGTGGCGCAATCTTATAGATATAATAACCTTAATCCTGCGATACATTGTGCCAGGCATTCATCAATTGTTGCTCCAGATCTGCTGCATTTTAGGCGTGCCCGAATCTGGCGGCCTAAAATGTCCAATACATGCCCGATTGGCCAAAGGTCTGACGATCTTGATGGCCAAGGAACAGTATCAACAGCATGGAGGCAGTCCACATATATGGGAGCCGTATGTGGCGTGACATTATCCTGTTGATAAATGGCTCCAAAATGACCTGCCATGAAGGGTAACGCAGACGGGTATCACTGAGCTGTTAAAGTTGTACGCAGGATGACTAGGGGCAATCTGCTAACGTAAGAGATAACACACGACACTGCGTGCCTGTGTAAAAAAAGGCTGATTGGGACAACTGCTCCTGGCGCTTCCACACACGCACCCAATGGTTATCTGCTGACAGACTGAAGAGTGATTTATCGCTGAGCACTATGCGATATCAGTCTGCTGGCAGCCATGATGCTCGGCTGCTAGACCACTCTAAACGACTCTGTGGATCTCGTGGAGTTATGGGCAGACGCATTAATGACCGTCGTGAAAGTAACCCCACCTCAGCCAAGCGCCGTGAGACGGTGGAAGGTACCACGAGTGGTATGGAAGAAGCGGTAGCACGTTAGATAGCGGGCAATAATGCCGTTGGGCTAGTTCGGACCTGTTGCACAATCATCCGATCTGTCCTCACATTCGTGCACCTTGGTCTTCCAGAGTCTTCATTCCGCTTATGAGTTCCTTGCAGCAACTTTTCCACAGCAGTGTCTGTTCGGTGCATTTGATGGCATATTGCTCGGTATGACAAGCCAGCTCCACGCATCCCACTATATGGCCAAGTTTGAACTCGTCTAATTGCTTATAAGGTCTTGGGTAACGTTATAACGGCATTATTGGTTGTGTCTTTACGGAACTTCAACGCCGATAACGAGCAAAGATAAACCGTCCACAATTTTAACCTGTTTTACAGGATGCTAGTTGCGCAGCAGAAACGCGAGCAATGACCGAAGTTAACATTCATTGGCCTTGCAGGTTTAATCATTTTCATACTTGGTATAAATGAATTTGCGTGCGAAATTTCTAGATGATCGGATTACTTTTTAGGGATGCTTCATTTTCTTTGCAAAAAAGTGTATATATATATATTCTTCTGCTTAAAATTGGGAAATGTGTTTGACAAATTGAGATTTAGTGCTTATAAATGTGTATAATCATACACTATCCAACGCAGAGAATGCCAAACCATGAAAGAGCAAATAGAGTGTGATGATAAAGGACACAGAGATAGGGATGGCATATATAAATAAGTGATGTTCATTCCAAAAGGTTAATGCAATTCAGTAATAGAATAGACAGTGTGATCAGCAGGCAGTAGGACCATCTCTTGCGGTGATACATGCAGCAACCGTTCGAGGAACGGATGCAATGTGAGTGCGGATAGTTCCCTGAGAAAAGGAATACCATATGTTTTTGAATATTCTCTACAGGCAGTTCTCTGTTTGAGGCGAGGGCAGGGTAATCAAACGAAGGCCAATCACGTCCTATGTATGCTCAATGGGTGATAGATCTGGTGACTGCGGAAGCCAATGAAGCACCTGTATACCTTGCAAGGCTTGTTTGCTGATGGTTTCTCATCATGAGATCGCGCGTTATCTTGTAATCTCGTTTTGCAATCGCTGATGGTAGGGCCGTTTAACCGGCCACAGCAACGCATCCACATATCTTCGTGTTGTCATTGTGCCTCTGATATGAACCAGAGGTGGCGAGAAGGGGAGGATGTGGTTGGGAATCGGTGGAAGGATGTTCCCACCTGATTTTTCGGAGAGGACCTCTACTCTTGACTGGCACTCCGACACTGGAAGGTCATTCCCCCAGTGTTTCCTACTTTTGTAGGCCCCTTTCTTTTCTCCTCCTCTCTCTCCTCCTCTGTCCTCCTCGCAGGTAACCCTGTCTTTCCCATCTTTCCTTGTCTGCGAGATTCTCCTCTCTTCTTTTTCTTTCAGGTTCTGGTCCTTTGTTTCGCCCTGGGGGTTTGTCCCAGCCGTAAGTTTTGGTGTCTGGTCACCTCAGCGTGACCCATTTCTTTTTCAGCTTCAGGCTCGCTTCGGGTGCTGCACCTCCTTAGTAGAGGCTAGCGCACCAATAGGCTCCATTTGGTTTCTTCTGCCCCTGGTCAGCAGGGGATTTGTCCCTGGGTCCAGTACGGCGTGTAGCTTCCCACAGAATTGTGGATTTTCGCTGTTTCGACTCGTCTCGCCAACTTAGATGTGGCTGGTGTATTTCTACTCTTTGTTTCGTTTCGTCTTACCACCTTAGATGTGGCCGGCGCTTCTCTTCGTGTTTCCCCAAGGGGTGTCGCTTTGTCAAGGAAGTGTTCTTCCTCGAGCGTAATAATTCCAATTTTTAACTTTCAGCTCTAATTGCTCTTTCCTTTTCAGGATTAACATTTTGTTTATTACAGTTTCCCATTCAGTTCTTTAGAGCATTCTCCCTCCCAGGCTTAAAGGTCCTCGTCCTCTCCCTCTAGGAAGAAAACAGCTGCCCAGGCACGGGACAGCCTGCCTCAGGTGGTATTTGGTAGGTGGTGTGGCTGCTGCGGCCCCCTCGGGGGTCTCCAGTCTCTAACCTTTCCCTTTCAGATCCAGCAGCCGGCGGTCCTGCCCCCGGGTAAGTGGTTTTTACGTCCTTTTTAGCTTTAGCGTAGATTGCAGCGCTTTCCTTCCTTTTCTTGGTAGTTTGCGCTGACTTCGCCTCTCTGGTTCACCACTCTTCTCTCTGGTCTCCTTCCCTGCTCTTCAGGGTTTCCTCCTGGAGTCTTATCCCGGTTTGAGGACTCTTCCCTCTTTTTTCTTCTCTCCTTTCTTGTCTAGGCTAGATTAGTTCTGTTTTTCTTTAGCTATATTTCCTTCCTCTCTTGCCTTATCTTCCTACTTTCTTGTTTCAAGTTAGTATATCTGTTATGTCAGTATCATTTTAGCATTAGTGTAACGTTACTTGTAAACTAGTTATCTTCCCCTGTTTCTTAGACTATAGCTATCTTCCTCCTTTGTCTTGCCCTACCATGGGCCCTTCCTGGCGTTGGCTGTAGCCCATCTCTTATTTCTTTCCTGTCCTCTTCCTCTTTTCTAGGTTAATCTAACCCGGCAGTACGGGTATAAGTCCGGGTTACGACAGCGCCTCTTTAAGTTGCATACTGCCTCTGCATAACTACCGAGGGGCAGAAAGTTGGAATCCTCTGCAAAACATTACGAAATCTTTTGACTGCCACAAAATGGCTCTTCTTGGAACTTTTGGGCGGTCACTGCAGTTGTAATCTTGTCGTTCGCGCACCTCTCGTAGTGCCTCACTTTCTCCAGCTGGAAGAGGGGGCTTACTTGGGGTGTCTCCGCTGGGAAACTCTCGGCGGGGGCGTCCTGAGCCCTGTTCACATCATCTGGCTGCTCTCCGGGTGCGGTGTGTGTGGTCAAGGGTCCATAAGAAGCTAATCCAATTTTGGCGTTTGTCCTGCCTTGGTTTCCCGGTCTTGCTTTTGACCACTCTTCCTCTTCTGGCCCTCAGCCGGGTCGTCTGTAGGCGACTCTCAGCGGTGGAGAAACAAAATCTGCAGGCCGTGCGGCAGAACAGGTCTCCACTTAGCTGTCTGCCAGAGGTGGCGGGATATAGAAGCCTATGGTACCCCACGCCATGATGCCGCGTTATAGAGAAGTATGGCGTTCAACGGTCGCAGCAGGAGTGGACCTGTTTCCACGTTGCCTCTGGCGACTGACATTCGACAAACAGAACCGATACTCGTCGCTGAATACTACCCTCTTCCATCCGGTCATCCAAGAGGCTCGAGTCCGACACCATTGCAATTTTAAGGTTAGGTTTAAGAATGGTTACAGGGTGTACCAAAAAGATTGAAACGCGCTTTAATTCTTTACCTGTTGGAGATAAGTGGACAATGTAAATTGCAAAATTGTTGAAAGCAAGGTAGGAAATAAGAAAATATTAATGAAATAGTCATCCCATTAATTCTCTAAATGTTACACTTTTTGAATTTTTATACGACCCCCCCTTAGGAAAATTTGGTCAACCAGAAAATTTTTATTTTTAATGCAACAAGATCATTAAAAATCCTTATATCTGTATCTTTAAAATTGAGCGAGTTATATTTAATTGAAAATTGAATATTGTGAATTTGGACCATATATCGAATTAGAAATGCAAATTTGTGACATATCTCAAAAAAGATAAAACTGAATGAAAATACATAGAATACCCAACCGCGTAGTGAGTACCACTGCTTTATATGATATCTGTCTGTGTAATGCTTTATTTAGATGCATCTGTGATAAAAAAATTTGACATATAATTAACGTATTTTTGATCTAGACAATTTCCATCGTCGATTTGTTTATGATCCCTATTTTCACTGATGAAACAGTCTTTCACATGGTACGGAAAAGTGGCATAAGTCTGATTTTTTTTTCCTTTATCAGAAATCCGTTGGTTTTTTTTCCTTTATCAGATACTGATATGCTGTTATTTTAACGATCTTGCTGCATGAAAAATATTTTTTTTCTGATTGACCAAATGTGTCTAAGGGGGTCATATAAATATTTAAAATATGTAACTTTTTAAAAATTAATGGCAGGACTATTTCATTAACGTAGTCTTATTTCCTACCTTACTTTTAACATTTTTTCAATTTACATTACCCTCTTATCTTCAATAGATAATGAATTAAAGCCCGTTTCAATCTTTTTGGGACACCCTGTATACGAAATCGCCCTTGAGAGTAGAATGCCGTGATAAGACACTTTTTGTATTTTTTATATCCATGACTAATACATACGTGTATAAATTTTGTCAAGAGATATAAATATATATTTGTTCAAAGATAAAATGGTAAAATTTCTTTAAGGAGTAATAGGGAAATTTAATTAAATGAGAAAGACACTGGATGATTGTTCACATGATCAAGTTGATGATAATATGCTGTTATATTAATATAGTAACTCTTTACCTCATGACACATAGTGGAAAAGTATCTGAGTTAGGTTCTATTAAAAATAAGTCATATTGAGTTAGGTTGTAAAAATGCTTTATAATATTTTTACAGAAATAAAAAATTTACTTATTATCAAATGACTTATCAACATCTTATAAAATATAAGAAATAAATTCATTTAGAGAAGCTCTTTCTCTATCTCGGGAAATTTATTCACACTTAAATATAAGAAGTAAATTTATTCAGATAAGCTTTTCGGATATCTCAAGAAATTTTTCGCAGAAGAAATAATTTTAGACGTTGAAAAGATAAGTATCTAAAATAGGGATGCCTTCATGGGAGAGTTGCAAAAGAGATTTACTTATATTACATGATAGCGAAAACAAGAAATTCTTCTTCGTGCAGATCTGCTTCGTGCAAATTTTCATCACAGTCATAATTGTATATCGAACGAACAATTTTAGTTTTGTCACCCTATTTTGAAAATAAGTAATCACTTATTTGTAACTCAATAGCGAGTATATATAAATAAATATAAGTTACACCATTTTTTACTGGATATATGTGGCGATTCCTTATAAATCCTTTTATTTATATTAAAACTTCACCATTTAATTATGATTAATACTAAAAAATTCTATCTATCGCTGTCGTTGACTAAATTTTTCAAATGTTTCTATCAATGCTACTGTCGAACCTATGGCATCAAATGATTTGTAATTTTGAATGATGGTTTAGAATAATATGACATGTGTTGCCTTCTATTTTGGTTACGATCGAATAAAAATGTCAATTTTTTAACACGATTTTAAAGAAAACATATCATTTTTTACACCATTTATCCTTCATTTATATTAAAAATCTAACCACTATTGAGAACATGCTGTCGTTTCAAAATAAGGGATATTTAAATGGTTTAACATTCATTGTTGAAAGCCACCGTTGAAAATTTTATTATCATTTTCTATCATTAACGCTATATTTGAAATGTATTATTGCTGTAATCCCACATCACGAAAATAGTGAAAGAGCTTGTTAAGTTGTTAAGTTCAGCCGAGGTCTGAAGAGTATCACCAAACAAGGGTCGGAGCCGTGGTTTGGATGAACTCGGGGAGCGATCTTTGGTGGTTAGTGGAGATTAGTGTGAGGTAAAGAACAGGGGACAGAACACTGGAACTCAGAGCGTCGTCCAACGTCAGAGAGCAGGGTGTGCAAATGTGGTCATGTGCTCCGGTTATGTAGCCGCTGGTCGGTATTAGCTCCGGAGGTTAGTGATTGCCAGAGAACAAGGGGTGGAACAGTCCAGTGGTTAGCGCGCTGGGATTGCACCCAGACAACCCGAGCAGGTTCCCGTTGCTGTCCAAACTGTTCCCATAATTTCGCTAAAAATGGGCATGTTAAATATTTGGGTACGTACGCCTTTCTGCGAGGATGGTGGTAGGGGAACTAGGGTGCGGTCCCTGTGCATGCTTCTCCCACTGAGTTCCGGTCTAAATTCGGTGGCATTGTCCCGGCAGTCCAAATAGATTCCTTACATCTTGGGTAGGTAGGACGGTTTGGGTCGAAAGAGATAAACCCAATGTTGGGCCCGAAGGAAGGCGGAATAGCCCAGTGGTAAGACTCGGGAATAGCACTCGGAGGACCCGAGTTCAATTCCCGAAACTGCTCAAAATATATCCGAATCTATTTGGAGTACGGGCAAGTAAAAGCTGTGGGTCTGAAAGTTAATCAGGAAGGTCGGCCTAGGGAAAGGATGGTGCGATCCCTGTGGATGCCAACCCACTGGGTTTAAATGTATATTGGGTGACACATTTTCGGCCTTCTAGACAGATAACTTACACCTTGTGGTAGTTCGGACGTTCTGGGTAAGAAATAAATAAATGGGTGGACACCCCAAATGGCCTATTACGCCAGCAAAGCAGGCGACACGAAAGAGCTCTCGAAGCAATCGACAGTGACTAGGGAGCGAAACCCTTCATCTCTCAAAGCGCGTTATGAAAGTAGGCGAGCATTAGTAAGGAGTAAGTGAAACCTCCGAGTAATTAATAAAATATATATTCCAGAATTTTAATTATTTTTAAATTCATTTTTAAAAATATATTTTTATTTTTTCAAGTTATGGATGTACAGATGATACGATTTAAAATGAGGCAAATATAAATTGAAAAACAATTACCTCATATCCTCACAAGATTGCTTCAGCTAAAATAAAATATCTTCGAAAATGTTATAAAGACCCATATTATACTTAGATGTTCAATTAAACCGCACAGCACTTTCATCTCAAATGCTTTATTCTGTAAAAAATAAAAAAATTACATCATTTGTCGTTGGAAGTTTGGCAAGAACAAAGATCTTAATTAAAATTGGAGATAGGAGCGAAGTATCGAAACAGCTTGAGCTGATAATGAAATTTTCTGACTATGGAAAATGAAGTGCTTGTCTTAAATTAGAATCAAACGTACTTGATCACTCCAAAACACTGAAAGTTTACGAAAAAGTAATGCCTGTCTTTGTAAAATATAATTAAGAAATACTTGAATCTTCATGGGTTTGCTTCTCCCTTATTATGCTTACCAAAAAAGCGTTCTATTCAAATAGATTCAAATGTACTTTTTCGGGTCGTAATTCTTCATACGTTAACAAAAGGTTTAACGCTCTGGTTCGTTTAAAAAATAAAGTACGTTTAAAAATGCAAACTTGAGGGTACTTCCTGAAACAAACCGAATTTATTGTAAATAGAGTAATCTCTTTAGTAAAGTTGGTACACGCGTCTTTATAAGAAATACCATGTTACAACAGCTTTTTTGCTTCTTTACTTTATCTTGTTTATCAGTGACTCGGGTTCAGTTGTTAATTGAGACATTGGTGAGATTGGAGGGATTTCTTGGGCAATTATTGGCCTATTGGGCAATTATTGGTCAATTTTATGTTGCCTCATCCGTCTTCGATTCTCTGACGTCATTCAATCACGCTATTTTCTCTCCTTAACCTTCAGAAAGAAAGAAACCACTTGAAATTGTAAACGAAAATATTTCTTATTGAAAGAAACAGTTGTGTAAAAATTCACAAGTGTTTATTTCAAAACAAACACTTATGTGAAAAGATGCAAATGTTTCTTTCAAAAGAAACACTTTAACACACTTGTAACATACATGCTTAGACTTTTTCAAAGCAGAACGAGAATAACTGGAAAGAATTGTATACGCTAAATGAAAAAATCAAATGTTCGTACGCATTGTATATGCGGTGGAGCCCGCATATAGCGAAACTGGAAGATACAGGAAAAATATTCGTTATACCCGATATTCGCACTTATGGTAAACTACATATTGTGAAAGAAAATATCATTATAGTAAATTTGAAATGCATTGCTATTTTATTGATGTTGTAAAAAAATCTGTAATTTTTATTTTGAACATTTAAATATGAAATACATTTGAATAGCACACGTCCTATTATATCTAAATTGTTACTGCAGTTCACGTTAGGGGCTGTGAAATAGTCACGCAAATTTTAGAAACTTTCACACATAGGATGACCTTTATGGTGTTAACCCCCCCCCCCTCCTATTTTTAAATCGATGTCGGTTTCTTCGGATTCGTATTACCAACAACTATAAGAGTAATGGAATTATCGGTTTCATGAACTTTTGTTTCAACACAATCACCGCTTCCAGACAAATAGGTAAAAGTAATATATCCTGGTATAGCCTATTTTCCTGTTAATCTATTCTACATTAAACAAACTCCATACACGTGATATGAAATGAAGGACTGTTGGATTTCTCCTAAAATCCTAGCGTGTGTCCAGCGGTTTTTCTGTTTGCCGAAAAACAGCAGGTAAACTAAAAATTATCAGGTAAACTTCATATGTTTTGCTAGCACAAAATATCTGGCGATGTGTTTAGAGAACTGTTTAGATTCAACTTATCTGCGGATGAACACACACACACACACACACACATATATATATATATATATATATAGTATATACAGGGTGTCCCGAAATCATTGACCTCGGCTTTCATTCCTTAAATATTGATCTCTGACATATATAATAAATTCCAAAGTTGTGTAAAAGAGGTACAGAATTTTATGAAATCGATTAAAATTTTCAAGGGAATTAAATTTTAAGAAATACAAAATTTAAATTTTTATACGGCCCCCGTGCAAAAACATTTCCAATGAATAAAATTTGCCCCATACACTAACAAGTTGATGTACAAAATTTCAGCATTTTATCATAAAAAGTCCCAGAGATATGAAAAGACAAAAATGCTGACTTAAACCACTTTTCAATGCATCGACATGGGTTCTCAGAGAGGAAAAATCATGTCGGCAGATCGCATATCAGGGGTCATACACAAATTATGAAATAAAACAATGGTTACACAAATAAATAATAATTTTGCTATTTATTGGTACAGACGTATCTACACCGTGTAGAAATAATAACTTTGCAAAGATTACAAAACTTGTTCAAAATGTTTTCCATCCATGCCGAAGATTTTTAACAATCTTATACTCTATGTTGACGATTATATATCAATCTTAAACAAAGTAAATTCCTTACAATTTTAAACAATCGATTTCTTTAAATAACATTGTCACAATATTGCAATAGATGACAGCACCAGTTGAGATATCTTTAAAACAAGAAGTATATATATATTTTTAAATGAGGTGGGCTGCATGAATAATTGGCAATTTTATTCAAATAATAAATACATTTTTCAAAACCATATTAAAAGAATTACTGCAAAACTCGTTCTGAAACCGGAATTGCTTTTTTTTTCTTATTTTTTTTGTATTCCCACTTGTCTATAACATTTGTAGTTTCAATGTGGAATATATTCGACGGTCTAATATAAAGCATGGGGAGAAATTTGGTAGCAGCTGCTGTGTGGATGCGCTGCAACTGATATTACATAATACGCAGGGTTTGGCGTTTTCAAAGTATTGGACGGAATGCCAAAAACGGAACTACTTTAGTTTTTTGCATGCTTAGAATATTGGGTTAAAATACAAATTCTACGATTATGATTTGCCATGATTCGTTTTGTGAAATGTCTGGAGATTTTCTGTTTCAAATAACCTGCTTGGAATTTTACTATTTTCCTACGTTTTAAAACTAAAGGATATTTTGAGATTCTGTTTGGAATAAGTAAACCAATTGTTACTATTCGGGTTTTGGTGGATAATATTATTTTTATATCTGAAGAATAAATAAGATTTCGAAACGATCGATCGGAAGAATTCGTGGAAGTTTTTACTCTCACCAGAAAATAGAATTTTCAATCAGTTGATGCATTGATCTACAAAAGCATTTGGTAATAACAATGTCGGCTGAATCTTCAAAATTGAAAAGGAAGTTCTTTCATATTTGAAAATTGAAATTTTTCTTCGTAAACGTCGGTGCTGCATAAGAATATTAAACTTACCAGAGTATTCTAAAATTTAATTCTTGCTTTTAATATTCCAATAAATGTGATAAGAGAAAAGATGTGAAACGGAATAAAATACATTTTATATTCAGGCGTTGAATTTCAGGCGTTATATTGAGGCGTTGAATATTTATTAGAAATTTTTGTTTTAATAATAGAATAAGATCAATATGTATAGATTTCTGGTGATTAGGATAGTATTATTACTTCTAATTATTAAGAGAATAAGATGATTTCTAAACATAGCAAATGTTAACAAATTTTAAGGAACATTTGTTTCGTGTAATTTTAAAAACAATAATAAAAATCAAAGCCATTTTAAGTGACAAGTTACGAATTCAAATTTGCAATCTATATGTGTGTTCAAGTTACAGTGATATTGCTAGTAATAGAACTTACAACCTTACAATACGTGTTATTGGGCTTCTAAGTATCAACATAAATGCTTGGTATAGTTCCTTATAGAGTTCTTTTGTTACGGACGTGTAAAATGTTCTCACTGGAGTCTCTTTTGAAAATCAGTACTGGCACTTTTCCTAAAATGTGAATCCAGGGTTTCCATGTGCAAAAGTTCGGAGGGGTTGCCAGATATGTCGGTTTATCGCCAGTTTGGAACATTTTGAAGGTTGGGAAAACACCTCGAAATAACGAATATTCTGAGAGATATGAGAGAGTTATAGAAGTTTCTATAGAGAGACTATAAATTAGTCATAACTCAATTGGAAAGTAGTCGGATGTCAAATGAGACATACGTCAATCTTTTAAGAATAGTAACTGGTGTTTTGTGAAATTAGATACGTCATTGTTTCGAGAATTGTATTAGTTGATTTGCGAAATTATTGGATCATGTAAGTGTTGGAATTCGCTGGGAATAAATGTGATTAGTTATCGAGAAGTGTTGGACTATATATTTGCATCCTCGGCGCATACCCACGACTGCAGAGGATACGCAGTAACATCGTACTACCCTTGATATGTTAAGTTCTCTAGCAGTAAAACACTTAAACATTTTTGTTATTTTATCCCTTTTCCTAATGGCATGAAATTATTTATAATTAGAAATTTATAATTTACTTATAAGTGTATCATAATAATAATTATTTATTTATAGATCTATATATATAGAATTGAAAATTTGTCTGGTAGTCTTTATGTGTGTTTGTTTCATCATCACGGGAGAAATGCTGCACATAATTTGGTGAAATTATGTGGACAGCCCTGAAATAGCCCCACTTACAATTAGTCCATGTTTCAAGTTTCTAGGACCAGTGGTTGTTGATATATTCATAAAAAACCACAATCAAGACTTTCATAGACATAGCATTATGCAAACGATATTTTTCCATCTATTTATTTGAAGAAAATTATATCATGTCGCTTAGCAAAAGATTCAAATCCAACGTGTTTATGCTGAAAACGATTTTTATTAATTTTTATCACTTTACAACAAATGTTGAAAAGTGTTTATGACTTTGTTCATTCTGTCTGTCTGTCTGTCTGTCTGTCCGTTAGCACGATAACTGCCGTAAAAATGACTTAATCAGAATGAAATTTTAGTATGTTGTTCAGACGGTCTGTAGGACCTATGGGAATATAAATGAATAATATCACCCAATTAGTTTTGGATTGAACCCGGGTTGAAAAAATGAAATACATTGAGCCCTATGGGACCTAATTTTTCCAACATTTTTTAAGCGAATTTAAAATTCACAAATTGCTTCGAAAATTTTAGGTAATAGTCAAATTGTTCCATAAAATATATAAAAAAAAATTCAGCGAAATATATTCAGTAGTTCTTTAAATAAAAATTAAAATAATAATTACTCATCTTATATGAAACGATCACGTGACCATGATATGAAACGATCACATGACCCACTTCAAAATGATATATGGCATCCATCTTGTTTCAAAATCGTGATTTTTTAAAGTTCTTTTTAATTCATTTTGAGTGTTGTATCCGTCCTAAAACTACTTTATTTTTGCTTACATTTTGTGCATCTACATACTAAAACAACACAATGACAATATATTTGAGTTTAAATTCTCATTCAAATTTGATTATTTCTACAACTAAGCCTATTTTTCACCTATGTAAAATGTAAACAGCAAAATATGTAGAATGAGTTGTATTAGAATTACTGTATTTCTTTAACACAAAATAATTCAGTCCATGGAGTCTGCATGGCTGATATGAATGAAATATTAATTGATTTTATAAACAGAAGGACGATTTTTTTCGATGAAGTTTTAAGCATAGAGTTTATGAATTGTAGCTCCATGGTCTTAATTTTTAAATAAAATAAATTATTGTAGTAATGTTATGAATGACATGAATGGGAGAAAGTTATGAATGAAATCCTGCTTTTATAGAGAGATCCAGGCGTGTTATTTTTTCTATGACGTCATTTGAATTTATTTCAGTTGTTTTCGATGAAGTTTTCAAATATAATAAATTATCGTAGTATTATGATAGTTTTAAAAATATTACCGTGGAATGTATCGCATTTTAGGGATATTTAAACCAGGCAATTTATATTTCAATGCCGTCATTTGAATGAAGTTCATTTTTTTCAATGAAGGTTTAAGTTTTCAAATATAATAAATCAATGTAGTATTGTGATAAGTTTTAAAATATTACCGAGGAATGTATTGCATTTTCGACTTTTTTAACTAAAATTGCATTGAAGTTGGAAAGTGTTTCATAATCAATGCTTTATGCATGATTGATCTTTCTTGTTTTTTATTTAAATAATAAAGAAGTGTATATAAAATAAATTTTATTGAAACGGCATTTTGACTGGATAATAATTACACGGCCTTTAGGATTCAATATTACGGGGGTTATTGATATTTGATGTCATCTGTTTTATTTTGGAAAATATATTTGAACTCATATATTGTAGTGTGGGTAATATTTAACTAATACAAGGAATATCTTCTAACCTAGGAGAATATAAGTAGTACGGGTATATCTTTCCCTATAATTCTAGCGCCTTCATTTTGGCATATATTGCTTCAATTTCACATTTTTTGTACATTTTTTATAAACTGGACCAGTATGTTTTATTCTTCAGATCTGCCTGTGAAGATAGTTATTTATAGCGAGAACAGAGATTGTGAAACTTTTAGGAACACTAATTTAAATATTTTAATAGAATGTTTTGTATAGCAATGCCATTTAGAGTACTATAGGGATTTGTGTATGTTTATGAATGTAAAGGTTTTTCATGATGTATATTCCGCTCGAAGAACAGGTATACTGCTAGTTATTTCCAATTTGGACATTACGTGTGTAATAAAAAGGGCAGACTTTGCGAATTTGAAATTTTGAAAATAATGTCAAATTAATCATAATAATTTTATATGCAAATTATTTTAACGTAGAGTGAGTTCTATATTTACACAATGTATTGGTTACTACGACCTTAATATAACCATGCATTGCATAAATGAAAAGCATGTATTAGATAAATGAAACAAAATTTGTATATTGAACTACATAAATACTTTTAAACAAGACAAGGGTAAAATGGCCATAGACCTGTATGGTGTAATCACCTGGCCGCTCCAGGGCCGATTAAGAGATAACCTCTCAATCTCTCTCTCTAATTATTTCTCTAATTATTTCTGCATTGATATCGAGAAATTATGAATAAATAACTAAACTAAATATCTCATGGTCAAACTAGTATATTTGGAAAACTATATTTTTTATAAAATTTACAATGAATTGCATATCAAACAATTTGATTGAAATAATTTCAAAAAAACAATTTGAATAAATTCGTTTCTATTAAACAATTTGAGTGAAATAATATCTATCAATCATTTGAATTAAATAATTTCTATCAAACAATTTGAAGGAAATAATTACTACCAAGCAATCTGAATCAATAATTAATGTTTTTATTGCAAAGCATAGCTTACCTTTATAACCAGTGAGAGGTATCTACAGTGCATAACGCAAATTTACGTTTTACGACTGTAAGTACTAAATATTCGGGCTCTAGAGATCTACCTGAGCTCTCTCAGTTCGCAATGGTTGTGGCTGGTCTAAACAAAAGGCTGGGACAAGTCACATTTCTCTTAGATAGCTACAGCTCAGACCAAACTTAAGACCGGTTAACTTTTAAAATTATGACCGGCTCAGGCCGTATGAATCCAATGTTTTAAAATTTATAAATAACTTACAATAGAGAAAATACACTTTTGGAATAAATTTTTTACTGATCCAAGCAATACTTAACTTATTTTGAGCATGTATTCAATTTTTAACTTATTTCAAATTTCGAGCATAAAAATAGATACAACGTAAAAGTTTTATAAATAAACATAACATTTAATTTTATATTAAGTATTTTATTAGATTTAAAAATCAACGGCTCTTGAAAAAAATCATGCAAAATATATTTCTGTTTTAATCGCTATAAAATATTATATATTTACTTATATTTTTTTGTTTCCTAATATATATCAAACTGATTAGATTCGCTGCAGCTAGACAACTTTGCTTTTGTATACAAAGTAATCATCAGAGTCAGCAAAAGACTAAAGTCACAGGACTATTTTTATAGTCCCAGGCGGCCTCTGTAAAAAATGTATTAATGCTCCATCTCCAGCAAAGACGATAGGCATCGAAAAGTAATAATATACGTATATATAATTGAACACTTATGTAAGGTAGTTCAAGGGAATTATTTACATGGCTGGATCTGGTTACATCATTAAGTAAAATTCAAGAGGCTTGGTTTTATCCCAGACTCCCTCTAACTGTTTTTGCCATATCAAATTACAGCTATTACCTACGTACTGACGCCGTGTTCATGCGGAGTACGATCACGTTAAACATGTGGGTCCGAAAGTCCTTCCGAGAGGTTGGTGGTAGGGGAAGGAGGGTACGGTCCCTGTGGATGCCTCCCCCACAGGGTTCCGGTCTAAATTGGGTGGCACTTCCCGACCGTCCAAACAGTTACCTTACACCTTTCTGGTAGGTCGGACGGTCTGGGTTTCAACAACAACAACCCAATTAGTTTTGGATTGAACTCGGGTTGAAAAAATGAAATACATTGAACCCTATGGGACCTAATTTTTCAAACATTTTTTAAGCGGAGTTAAAATTCACAAATTGCTTCGACAATTTTAGGTAATATTCAAACTATCCCATAAAATATATAAAAAAAAATCAGTAAAATATATTCAGTAGATTTTTAAATAAAAATTAAAATAATAATTACACATCTTATATGAAGCGATTACGCGACCATCATATGAAGAGATCACATGACCAATTTCAAAATGAAATATGGCATCCATCTTGTCTCAAAATCGTGATTTTAAAAGTTCTTTTTAATTCATATTGAGTGTTGTATCTGTCCTAAAACCGCTTTATTTTTGCTTAAATTCTGTGCAACTACATACTGAAACAACGCAATTATAATATATTTAAGTTTAAATGATCATCCAAATTTGAGTATTTCTACAACGAAGCTTATTTTTCACTTATGTAAAATGTAAACAACAAAATATGTAAAATGAGTTGTATAAGAATTGCTACATTTCTTTAACGCAAAATTATTTAGCTCATGGAGTCTGCATAGCTGATATGAATGAAATATTCATTGATATTACAGAGAGAAGGGCTATTTTTTTCGATGAAGTTTTAAGCATAGAGTTTAATTACTTGTTTCTCCATGGTCTTAAGTTTTTAAATAAAATAAATTATTATAGTATTGTGATGAATGAAATGAATGGGGAAATGTTTATGAATGAAATACTGCTTTCATAGAGAGAGAGGCATGCATATTATATTTCAGTGGCGTCATTTGAATAAATTTTAGTTGTTTTTGATGAAGTTTTCAAATATATTAAATTATTGTAGTAGTATGATAATGTTAAATACATTACCGAGGAGCCAGGCGATTCATATTTAATTGACGTCATTTGAATGAAGTTCATTTTTTTCGATAAACTTTTAAGTTTTCAAATATAATAAATTAATGTAGTATTGTGTATTTAAAATATTATTTAAAATGCGATAAATATTATCGTATTTTAGAGATGTTTAAATGAAATTTCATTGAAGTTGGAAAGTGTTTTATAGTCAATGCCTTATGCATGATTGATCTTTCTTGTTTAAACCTACACTAGCATTTGTCTTTTATTTTCTTTCAGACATTTATTTCATTCAATTTAAAATCGAACAAAACTGAATCATTGAGGAAATTAACAAATTATAAACACGAGTCTTAAGATATCAAATTATTTACTGAGTATTGTTCCTATGTATCCTCTGGAATCGTGGATGTGTACGCAGGGTACAAGATTGAGTCCTAATTTCTAGATAACTAAGCACGTGTATTCAAAACCACAAAGTAAACAGGAACAGTATACAATCAAATAGCACTTAATTGCTTCACTAAGTACACAAAATAAGCGATAATATTATCAAAATACTACGATGAAAATAATTTCAGAAAACAACAGCTACTATTCTCAAAACATTGACAAATGTCACAGTTCACTGCAGTTCGTATCTTATCAACTCGTCAACTGAACGCCAACGGAGTGAGGATTCCTTTTCATAGTGCCTCTATAGAAACCTTTGGAAATCTTTTCATATCTCCTAGACTAATATTTATTTCGTGGAGTTTCTCAACCATTCCAGAAGACGCCAAATATCGCCAATTGGCGATAAATCGGCAAATCTGGCAATTTTTTGACCTGAGGAAATGTTGGCAACCCTTGGCTCACGTCATGCATACGTCATGGACTATGTTAAAGCTCCTATAACACACACAGGCTGATTTATCAAGTATATTGAAGCCGTGTAAGGTTTCTGTAAATACATGGGTCACCAAATTGGCGTTTTAGCACGTGCTTTAAAAATATATTTTTACACGTATTTGATAACGTTAATAAATGTGCAATTCATTTATATTTTTATAAATATAAAGTTGGAATAACATTTATAATTTCGCGACACGTATTAAGGAGAATCAAATATATGATTCCCACTCTATAAGCAGATTAACAAATAAGGAATGAAATAGATGGACATCCCTACCCCCACCCCCCAAAAAAGGAAAAAAAAATCCAGTCTTATACTTTCTATACTTTAAATTCATGAAATGCCATTTATATTTATAATTTATATCTGTTACAGTTCTAATATTATATAGAAAAAATTATGGTCTTATGAGTCTTATGGTCTTATGGTCTTAAAATTATGAGCTCAGAAAGACCTCGAATTATTTGAAACACCTGTAATTACCGATAACACCCAACTATTTGTAAGCCATTTTTTATTCCTTCTTCGTTTCTGGGAAAGTTAATGATCTAAAACCTTCTCTAGCATATTTAGAGCTTTTCGGTACAGAACACCCACCAAAAAGTGTTTCAATAGTACTTCCTAAAGGAAAAATACGAATAAAGTTAATGTTGATGGGTCCGGCCTCGGTAGGCTTTAATATGCTTGACGAGTCAGCTCATATATAGAGGAGCCTTAGGCTGTGTCTTCACTGTCTGGTCTTCGAGAAACAACGAAAGAAAAGCCGCCAGTGAGAAAATATTACGCGTTCACACCAGTACGTAAATTGCGGATAGAAAAATTATTGTTTGCTTTATTCCCAATTCATACTTGTCTGTATTTAAAGAGTATTGAACTTTATTTCCAACATATATAAAGAAAAATCTAGGAGGAACTGGGAATCAAATACGGGGTTTTGAAACGATCGCTAAGAGTTATTGCACACTCTTGCACACCAAAACACGGGTTCTCGTTAGATCACCGAAGTCAAGCAGCATCGGGCGGGGTTAGTACTCGGGTGGGTGACCACCTGGGAACACCGCGTGCTGTTGGCACATTTCGGTCGCGGTAGCCCGGTGGTTTGTGCGCTGGATTTGCATGCTGCCACAACTGCCGCCGTGTTCATGCGGAGTACGATCACGTTAAACATGTGGATCCGTAAGTCCTTCCGAGAGGTTGGTGGTTAGGGAAAGAGGGTACGGTCCCTGTGGATGCCCCCCCCCCACTGGGTTCCGGTCTAAATTGGGTGGCACTTCCCAGCCGTCCAAACAGTTTCCTTGCACCTTTATGGTAGGTCGGACGGTCTGGGTCTCAACAACAACACGTTTGCACTCCGAGCGCGGTAACCCAGTGGTTAACGCGCTGGAGTTGCTCTCGGTAGGCCCGGGTTCGATTTCAGCCGCTGCCAAAACTGCCGCCGTGTTCACGCGGAGTACGATCACATTAAACATGTGGGTCTATAAGTCCTTCCGAGAGGTTGGTGGTAGGGGAAGGAGGGGAAGGTCCCTGTGGATGCCTCCCCCACTGGGTTCCGGTTTAAATTGGGTGGCAATTCCCGGCCGTCCAAGCAGTTACCTTACACCTTTCTGGTAGGTCGTACGGCCTGGGTCTCAACAACAGCAACAACACACTTGCGCTCCCGGCCATCCAAATAGTTGCTCAAGTCTTTGGATGAGTCGGACGGTTTGGGTCTTCAACACGCTTGCACTTATCCAGCTGCTCATACCTTAGGGTGAGTTGGGTGGCTTGGATCTTCCACACGCCCGGCCACTCGTTTGAGAGTTCCCGGCCACTCAAATTGCTGCTCATGCCTTAGGGTGAGTCGAATGGTCTGGGTTTTCGACACGCTTGCACTAAATATACCAACTTGTTTTAGGTTCATTAAAGCTTTGTAATATACATAGCATTGTTCACAGATAATATTTCTTATAAGTAGGCCAACGGAGTCGACAAATGTCCTTACAACTCTCGGGCAAATATACGTATTTTAAATTGAGTTTGGGACATAAGACGTTTGCAACCAACAATTTCTACTACATATCATTTTGGCTCATCTTCGTATTTCAGCAGTTTGGCATATTTCTTTCCCTTTAGCTTTTGACGCTAAAGATGGGTAAAAAATAATCTATCATAAAAGAATAAATACGGAACGATACTTTATATACAAATAGTCAAAAATAATATAACATGAAAAGAATAAATACAGGTCAATAAGGAAGACGAGCCTTTGTTTGAATCGGGACGTCTAATTTATATTATAAATATGTATAAACCTAGATTTTAGCGTAACAGGCATCTTTCATTTTAGCATTTAACTCGAAAGATGAGTAAAAATAATCTATCATAAAAGAATATAATTACAGGACAATATTTTAAATAAAATAGTCAGAAAAATAACCTACCAGATAAAGAATAAATACGGCATGATACGAAAGGTGAGCTTTTACTTAAATCGGGGCGAATATTTTATATTATAAATATTTATAATGCTAGATTACAACATAAAAGTCATGTTTCTTCTTTTAACTTTTGACTGTGAAGATGAGTCATAAACAACGTATCATAAAAATAATAAGTTCGGGATGATACTTTATATACATACAAATAGTAAATAAATAAATCACATCGTAAAATGCTGCAAAAATAAAATTTCGAAAACCAATAATCGTTTCAAAATAATTATGTTTCTCATTTTCTGATTTGGAGACTCTATTTGCAATGTGAGAATGATTTTAGTTCAAAACAGGCGGTTTGGAATTTGAATATGATGGTACATGCGTCTGTATTATTTAAGTACCATGCACTTATTTATATCCCGGACAACTGCGGGTGATTCGTTCTAATCTTAGTATAAATTTATAGTTTGACTGTTTTAGTATACTTTATTAACATTCTACGCAAACAAATTTCTGTATCAATAGTAGTAAAATTGCACAAAGAACACTGATATTTCCGTAGATATCTTAGGTCATACACAAAACGACATAACGAATTATTTATACAACCTCATTAATTCCAAAACTGCGTCTAAAACTTAATTATGTTGCACCGCGGGATCTTTGAAAATGCTTCAAAGCATTTCGAGAAGGGAAACTGTCACGCACATGTTATTCAACTAACTGTGAAACACTTTCTCGATTTAGAAGAATCGTGAAACAGCAAGTTATTTGAGAAATGAACAAAGTAATACGGATATGCAGAGTAATACGCAGGTTTAAATACACGATAGTGTTACTGCACTATTCGTACGAAGAGTTTCATATTATATACTAGGGATGTCAAGGTATATTTTAAGCAAAAAATTTGAAAATCGGTATTTTCGTCATTTTTCGCCAAATGAAGGGTACTGAGTCCCCTTAAATCGAAAAAAAATAATAAAAACATTAACAAACACATTTAATTTAATTGCGATGCCGAGCAACATGATA
Source organism: Amaurobius ferox (assembly GCA_951213105.1). Classification (NCBI taxonomy): domain Eukaryota; kingdom Metazoa; phylum Arthropoda; class Arachnida; order Araneae; family Amaurobiidae; genus Amaurobius; species Amaurobius ferox. The sequence goes on along the minus strand of OX578141.1, from coordinate 41,514,320 downwards.
TATCCTCCTAAAATGTTAAAATTTATTAACCACTAACAGCACACCCGTTATTCGTACTTAGTGTATAATTTAAAGAAACTTAAAGTTCGCAATCATGTGCAAATTCTGTTAAAATATTAAATTTATTGCTCCTAAAGAGAAGTTTAAGAATATATGTTCTCACTATGCAAAATTATCTTCACGATCAGATCTGAAGAATAAAAATTCCTGCCCCCTTTTGTAAGCAAATTTACAGAAGAAAAAATAGGAATTGAATGAATATATGCAACCCCGTACTAATTATATTGTCGCAGATCAGAAAATATGCCAATGTGTTAGTAGAAGATTACCTGTATTACAATATGCGTCTCAAAAATATTTGCCAAAATAAAAGAGATGACGTAATAAATTGAAAACATCAATAATATCCGTACTCTTTATACCAGAAGGTCGTAATTGATTCCAATATATGCCAATATATATCAAAACATATGTCAATATACCTGTACTACTTATATTCTCGTAGATTAAAAGATATACACGTGTATTTGTAGAAGATTCGTACAACATACAATATATGAGTTTAAACAATTTTTGTCATAATAAAACATTTGCATAATAACTTGAAAATATCAATAATCCTTGAATCAATAATCCCCGAAAATATAAATAATAATAATTTTTAAACCTGAAGACCGTAATTGATATTATCCAGTCAAAAATGCTATAAGAAAAATCAAATCGTTCTTTTCTAAAATATGTTTTTATATCCATTTATTTATTATTCAAATCGAAAAAATAATTATTAAAATTAACAGACAGATTTAATTTAATTGCGTTTCTGAGTAACATGATATAAGATAGAATCTTATAACATGTTAAATATGTCATGTCTTATAACATAAACTGCGAAATTAAATAACGATTTTGATTTCTCTATACTTCTCATTGTTCCGTAAAAGCTTGTTTTAAATAACCCATGAACCAAGGAGATAGATTTCCCCTTTAAATCATGTTTCAAACAATTCATGTTTTCAGAAAGTGACTAATTAACGCAAAAAATCTCCCATCAAACTCAGAGATTAAATTTTAATTCACTTTCAAACGATTTTCAAGCTTTTCGTTTGGATAAACCACGGAGTTAGGGAGTAGAACTCCTAGGAAAAAGTTCCGTTTTTCATTAATATCTCGACAACCCCAGGTCTTAGAAACTCGAAACTTGGACAAAATTTATAGGGGGATATTTCAAGGCTATTCACCAAATTTCATTAAATTCGGTTCAGCTGTTTTTCCGTGATGATGAGACAAACGAAAATTTCGTTTTTTACTAATATCTCGAGAACCACTGGTCGTAGAAACTCAAAACACGGATATAATTTTAAGTGGGGCTATTTCTGGGCTACCCACAAAATTTCATCAAATTCGGTTCAGCCGTTCTCCCGTGATGGTGTGACAAACAGACAGACAGACAGACAGACAGATTTTCATTTTTATTTATATAGATTTGTGCATTTATATTTATTTCTATATACATGATAAGCTAGATTTTTATATGATTTTGATAGCAGTAAATCGTTTTAATTGGAATAAATATTTACATATTTACTGTGTTATGTGGGAATATGTAATAAAAAGTAACGTTGCTGGCCATTTATTCATTAACTGTAAATTAATATATTTCATTATTAAAGCATAATAAAGCAAAAATTAAAACGTATTTTTGGGTTCACATGTAACAAACAGCATCTTTCAAGATTTAAGAAACTACAGATAAAGGAGATTATTTTCCCTTCCCCCGAAATTGGTTGATACTTGTAAATATTATAGTTATGTTATTTTATTGACGAATTTAAATAAATAGTTATTTTATATAGCAGTTTAAGGAAATTATTTTATATTTTAGGTATATACAGTGCTATGGTATATACAGTGCTCGGATGGCATGACTAATCAAATTAAAAAAAATTATAAAGTACAATCTACTTTTACTGACGAGAAAGATCTTTCAACTCGAAATGTTCGATGATCTTGAAAAAATATAGATTTTTACTCTCGTTTATAAATACATATTGATGGAATTTTAACTGATGAATTGCTATAGATAAACTTTAATGAAATCATAACAAGAAATATCAATCAAGCATAAAGCTTTCATTATAAAATACTTTCCAACTAAAATGCAATTTTATTTAAACAACTCTAAAAAGCAATATATTCAGCAAAATTAAAAAAAAATTAAAAATTTGTACCTCAGCAATTTAAATATGAAAAGCAAGATAAATCAGAAAATGAAATTAAATATTGTACAGGGTGCGAAATGCTCAACCATGTGTGGGAACAATATGGAGCACAACCCTTGTAACCAAAGTCGACATAAAATATCACAAGAGAATAAATATTGTATAGGATGCGGAAAAAGAGGGCACTATTTTGATACCTGTTGGCACAACCAAAACGTACAAAATGATTGTGGAGTGAATAAATATGGGAATAAAAGAAGTGAATTTAGAAAGAAAAAAAGTAACGCATTTAGAAATGAAAAAAGTAACGGATTTAAAAACGCGCAAAATAGCGAATTCAGAGAAAGAATTACGGAAAGAAATGAAAAATCAAATACAAGCGATAACGCGAAAATTACGTATGAACACGGCGATAAAAATTATGAAGACTTAAATAAATTACAAAATTATGAAAGAGAGGTTCGAACGTGAAGCACAGGTCCCAATTTTAAGTTAAAAACACAAAGTCAAAATTACAATAAAAAATAGATAGTATGGAAAGCATGCAAAAATATACCCATGTACCCTGGCCGAAGGTGGAGGGGTGTTTGATATTGCAGCTACAAGAAGTCAGCCCGCATGGGTCCGCTTTGACCAAAACTTTGTCCAAAGTCTGAAATGTGAGGTAAATGTTAATAAAAAGAAAATTGAGGAAAATACATGTGTAGAAAATAATATAAGTAAAATCATGACAAATAATGAAAATGCAGGAGTGAAAGAAATTATTAAAAATAAAAATGATGCGTGCAATGCGAAATTAAATGCAAATGATGAGCACAAAAATGAAATTAACTCAAAATCGACTCAGATCGAAAATAAAAGGTATGATGAAATTAAGAAAACTAGTTGTAACTTTTCGCAAATTGATACACAAATTTTTGAAGGTAGCCACGTTAATGACTATACTTATTCAAAGGTTAAAAATAATAAAAATGTTGATACAGAAAATGATTTTATAACTGTGACTAGTGCAAAAAAGCAAATTGTCACATAAGATGAAGCATATTTGAATTTAATGAAAATATTAAAAATGGTTATTATGACAGTAAAAAATTCATACGGGTCGATACTGACAATTCTCCTAAAAATGAAAAGGTTAATGATTTTGCTGAAAAATAATGTGTTAATGAAGAGTCAAATCTTGACGTCCAGGTCTATGTCACGCTCACACGCAGGATTGCTTTGCAGCCAGATCATTTGATTGCAGAACATTTCGATGTTGGCCAGGAAATTCAGGATAAAGGGGTGATCTTTATCCCCACAAAACACTCAAATGTACTTTTTCCATTTGGTGCAATTCAAACTGTAATAAAAAATAACAAAATTGATATTGTAATAAGTAATCAAATAGGTTAAAATTACGTTAAATAAAAATATGAAAGTAGGAGTGATTAAAAATTTCAAAAGAATTACTAATGAAGAAATGCAAATCGGAGATATCGTATTTTTGAAAGAGGAAAATGAACCCAATATGCTACAAGACATATTTCATTGACCCTTTCGAGTAATAAAACATGGAGAAAAAATAAATTGACCATTAGAAATAAATATAACATGAAAGATGAACCAATCGAAATTCACGCTACTCGATGTTATTGTGGGAACTAATAAAAAAATTTTAGAACTTTTAATAATAAGCTCATTAAGATTGACATGGCCTTTAATTCATACATAATGGATGTATTATTTAATCGTACATTGCTTTATTGTGCCGCTATAAACCCTCCAATTATTTACTTTTTGTATGAGTCCTGCAAAGAAATTATTAATTAATAAAATGCTGAAAGGATCACACCATTTTAACTTTAACAAAAACATTTAATAAAAAAACATTAATACTTAAATAATTCAATTACAATATTTAATTATATCATTTCAGGGGAGGGGACATGTATGACCAAAACGGAAACGCCTAAATGGTAGTCAGGACCAGATATCATTTTCAATAGGCACATACCTTCAAATCTGTCTTGGACTTTGGTCGCAGCACGTATTTGAAGTCGTCTTTATTACCCGCATCAACTGGTAGTGTAATGCATCCACTCGTAACTTCGTCGATCATATTGTACTGCTGAGTTCAACACTCTCACTTATTTCATTCTCTTAGTATATCAAGTCATCTCTGTAGTATCTGCACAATTCATAATGTCGAAGTTATCTTAAGTCGCATTAAATCATCATTCTTCTCGTCGTTGATCAGTTATCTCTTAAAGTTTACTCTCTCAAGTCATATTGGTATCACTCTCGCCGTTCTCTTCGATCACAGGTTGTAGCTCCCTCTATTTCGGGGGTGTCATTTCCCCCTTACTTTCATTTGCTGCATTCAGTGTGACGCCACAAGCTTCTTTTTTCATTGGTTACTTATTTAACCAAAGGAACCATTCCACATCATCGTAGGGGTCAGCTCGGCCTCTCTGTCATGGCACCCCTAAATTTATGATTTTCTGACCTTTAGGTTCACGGGTTGTAAAATTCGGTGCCATCCAGACTGTCAGTATTGTCCGAAGTTCTAGATCAATAAATAACTAGTATAAAACTGTCTCACCATAACATAACACTTAATGTGAGATCTATTTCTGGTCTCACAGTTATATAGAAAAAAATATACAAAGTGCGGAAGAATTGATGGAAATATATGATAAAAACAGTGATATAAATGAGATTCACGCAAAAAATGTCATATAGCACAAAAGGTACAAAGTGAAAATAAATATAATGGTAACGATGAAATAATTGAGATTCTCTCAAAAAAATGTTATACTGTACAAAGTGTACAAATTGAAAATGTTCAAAATACAAATGAAAAAATGCAGCATACGAGCGAAAAAATACAAATATCAAAATTATTCAAAATCAAAAAGGTGATAAGAATTTTGAAAATATTGATCAGGCAAATATGCAAAATGAAAATGTTAAATTTCAAAGAGTACATAGTGCAAATGAAAATAAAATGTTTGAAGAAATTCAAAGTCATAATAAAAGTCATGAGGTGGAAAATACTCAAATTTCAAATGAAATTAAAATAATGGGTGTTTTGAATAATGAAAGTGAAAATGTTAAGGTTCAGGAAATTCAAAATGAAAATAAAAATCATGATAAGGATAAGCAAAATTCACTTGAAAATAAAATAATGGGTGTTTTGAATAATGAGAGTGAAAATGTTAATGTTCAGGAAATTCAAAATGAAAATAAAAATCACGAGAATGAGAAGCAAAATTCACTTGAAAATAAAATAATGGATGATTTGAATAATGAAATTGAAAATGTTAATTGTCTAGTAATTCAAAATGAAGATAAAAATCATGATAATGATAAGCGAAAGTCAAATGACAATAAAATAATGGATGTTTTGGTTGATGAAAATAATAATTTTCATGAAATGCAAAATTCAAATGATTGTAAAAATATTCAAAATGAAAATGAAAATATTAAATTTCAAGAAATTCAAAATGCAAGGGATTGTAAAAATATTTAAAATGAGAATGAAAATAGTAATTTTCAAGAAATGCAAAATTCAAATGATTGTAAAAATATTCAAAATGAAAATGAAAATGTTAATTTTCAGACAATGCAAAATTCAAATGCTAGTGAAAGTATTCAAAATGAAAATAATAATATAATAAGGGATAATAACCAAATTGATAATGAAGGTAATGATATTCTAAAAGTAGATTCAGAAATAGTTGAAAATCAAAGCAAATATAAGGAATATGTTGTTCAAAAATTAAACTTGTTAAAGGAGATACAAATTCACAACACAAATGAAAGTGATATTCATGAACAAAAGGAGAGACAGCTAGATCAAAATGTTTTCCTTGAATCAAAAATATTTAGAAATTCAAAATTTGCTGATGATTGGTACTTGAAGAATTTTAAAATGAGAGAGAGATTAAAGCAACAAATCAAAAGGATTCAAAGGAAAAATTATCTGGAAATGAATGAATTTTAAAAAATAAAAAAATGGATAATGTTATGACATGTTTAGAAGCAATAATGAAGGACTTGTTTTAAAAATGAAAATGGTATAAATTTCAAAAGAATTAAAGTAGTTGTACAAAAATTTGATTAAAAAAATTATATAATAATGATGCATAGAATATAAATTATAAATAAATCAAAAATTGTTTCACATGAGATAAGCAGTATTGAGCAAAAATTAATTATGCAAGTAAATCTACAAAAATGAAAGGTAGAACCAATATGTTACCTAATTGGGTAGATGACAGGTCTGTAGCCAAATCCATGCAAAGACTTTGTTATACAAGGACAGTCCAGTATCATTGAATTTGTTCACAGGGGCAGGCAGGAAATGTTGAATTTACAGGGTCTTGATGCTTAAAAAAATTGTAAGACATAATTAAGTAAAGTAAAAAAAGTAATAATGAGCTGAAAATGAGAAGATTAGAGATTAGTCATTAATGGTACAAATTTTATGTCAAAAAAATATATAAAGGCATAAATAATCGAAAATTTTAAATCAATTTGAATTTAAGATGTTAAACTATGAACAGTTGAAATAGGTCTAAATCGCCCGTTGAATGAAGCAGTCGAGGACAAGATATCTCGTGTAGGAATGTTGAAATGTGAAAACGCATTGAAAATGCTTAGGTAAATAAATGTTTGAAGAAGAATATAAATTGTGTAGGCATATTAAATAACTAAATTAATCCTAAAGTAACAGGATAAATTAAATAAATTTAGTTTAAATTTGGTTAAGTGAATAAAGGAATAAATTCAGAGAAGGTGTAAAAAAAAGGTTGAAATAAGAAACTAATTTAGGAATATTGAGTGCTAAACAAGGCATTTCGGTTGTTGATTTACAACGCAAGGAAAGGTTAGATAATCATGTAAATAAATAAATAAAATATGAAAATAAAATGTAAATATTGATGAGGAAAATTGTACGATAATAAATATAATTGTGAAATACATATTAAATGAATATAAATAAATACATAATGAATAAATAAATATGTTATAAAATAATAAAGAACTTAGACATCAGTGGGGAATGTAAATAAAAAATTAAAAGTTATCGATGAGATATATAGCAACTGAAGAGCTTGGTAAACAAACGGTAATCTATAAAATATATATTCTGTTAGTAATGTCATATAAATTGATGAGTAGGTATTTTTTAAATATGACAAAAAATTGTGAAAAAGCTAATCTGAATAAGGTGTTCAGAAATGTTATGAAATAAATAAAAGTAAAATTGGTTGCAATAAATGTCATGTGTGGTAATGTAATAAATAATATGTATTACGGCGATAAACATGTTGTCGCAGTTACTAAAAATGTCAAAGAAAGTAATAATTAGATAATAATGTATGTGATTGATGATAAACAATCGTAAGATGTTAAAAATAAATAAATAAAAATTTTCAAATAAATAAATAATGCACGGAAGTCAATTTAAGGAAGCGTTAAAAAAAGTTTTTGATTAAAAATAAATTCCTGAGTTTGTTTCAGAAAATTTTTATATACAGTATTGTGGCAATTAATTGAGAAATGCAGTTTTTTTTATAAAATTCAGTTTTATTCAAGTTTTCTATGGATACATTTAAAACTAATAAGTGATATGACCTCCCCGAGACTTTATAACATCACAGACACGTTTCGGCACGGAATGTACTAGACTAGCACATGTAGTTTTAATTTCAACGTCTCTGAACCATATGTCAATAACGGCCGAGATTAGCTTGTCCATCGTCGTACAGTCAAATTTGTGAAGCCGTTTTTTGACAATAGCCCACAAATTTTCTATGGGATTCAAGTCTGGTGAATTCCCGGGCCAATCCAGTACGGTAATATTTTTTTTTGAGCAGAAATTTTTGATTCGCTTCGAAGTGTGACATGGCGCGCTGTCTTGTTGGAAAACGCAATCTCCGTTCGGCCACAGTTTAGCCATGGTTGGAAGCACTTTTCGGGTCAGTATGACTTCGTAACTGGCACTGTTCATCATTCCCTCTACGGGAACAAGAGATTCGGTAACCCAAAAAGGTTAAAACAACACCAAAACATCTTTTTGGGCGGATGCTTGATTGATGTGGTGCTGATTGAGAGGTTCTCCTTGGCTCCTTCTCACGAACATAGATCTACATCCCTGAACCACAAAATGTGTTTCGTCAGAAAAGAGAACTTTCTCCCAGTCCATGTTTTGTATTTCCGTGCCCATTCCAACCTTTTTTTCTTCATGCGAAGCGTCAGAAGCTGCTTCTTGTACGGTCGACGTGCTCTCCGTCCGCG